>JAULBS010135264.1:0-13120 GCA_032355785.1 Symmetromphalus regularis | reverse complement strand
TTAACATATTAACTTATAAATATCTACAGAAGCCCTTTCCATGTTACTGTGTATGTCATTAACATATGTTTAACATATTAACTTATAAATATCTACAGAAGCCCTTTCCATGTTACTGTGTATGTCATTAACGTATGTTTAACATATTAACTTATAAATATCTACAGAAGCCCTTTCCATGTTACTGTGTATGTCATTAACATATGTTTAACATACATGTATTAAGGTACGTTGTTTTTTAATAACCTTTCACTTGAAAAAATTACTTTCCTGAATGTACATTAAAGATATGTGGATATTTTTGCTGTGTACAAATGAAGACATTTACTGGGTGGTTTATTATCTGCTCGGCATTTTCTTATTTGAAACCCTGCATCATCATCACATAAAGTCAGGAAAGTCAGTATTTCATATCCTTGTTTTATCTATTTGAACTTAACATCAGTTAAATATAGTGTATACTGTAGATCTTGAAATTAACGTGTCCCTAATGCGAGTGATTGGGGTTAGCGACATGAAATTAATGTGAGTGGCCTACCAGTTCACACATTGCAGCAAATCTTCACAAAATTAACAAAGAAACTGTTGATCTCAGGATTAGTGTGATGAAACCAATTCACGCGCGTTGGGATTGTCTCGGCATTCAACAAGATAGCGAAGGACAAGGTGATCATAACACGTGGCTGGCAGCTTGCTGGATTAGTCGATGAGTAGAAACAATTAGACCAGTGAACTGTGTTTGGTGTTACTTTTAATTGTTTTTAATGACAGAGCGAACGACAAAGTTATAATAACACATCGCTGGCAGCTTCCAGATTAGGCCTAGTTGTTTAGTGAACACAATTAGACTGGTGTTCTTAACTTGTACACAATTAGACTGGTGTTGTACACAATTAGACTGGTGTTGTTTTTAATACTTTTTAATAAAGTGTGATGAGCGATTATCATGAACTTGTATTTCAATTTTAATTTTTGTTTTATTTTGTTTGAATGACCCATCTGTTAAATATAGTTAAATGAGTACCTGTACCATGCACTATAGTTACGCTGCGTCACATTATTAATGCGAACAACATTTTTCGCATTAATATCATGATCGCATTAATTTCAAGATCTACAGTATATAGCATCATTTCTCAAAGGCCATGCCATTATTTAATCCCCATTTTGGAATAACAATTCCTAATTTGAATGTTAAAATAGCTGAGGGGTGTTTTATCATTAATTTTATAAACATGTAAATTGATGTATTCATTACATTAAAATTCATATAGATGAAATATATTATCAGTGTAGTAGCATTGCTTAATGTTTTACAAGTGAAACTAATAATTCCCAATTATTTTGTGAAATGTAAAATTTTCCAATATAAGACTCGAGGGTTTCTAGTCAAATTTCAGTAATAAAACCTTGTGACAAGTTTCAAATAATTCAAAGAATTGTCATTAACAGTTTTCAAAACATAAACTGTCTATGCAGTCAATACTTAGGTTTTCCAAAAGACTGTTTTTTTTATATATATGACCCTAATATGTAGTTTTTCATGGGCAGAGGATAAATTGGGAGCTCATGAGAAAAGGAGGTGTGTCTGCTACCCCCCAAATAATCCTCCAGCTCTTGTACTTTTTATAGCATATTATTAAGTATTCCAAGATATTATCTGTATCTATTCAAATATATGTTAGTATTATACAAAGTATATAAACCTAAAAGTTATTTACAAAGAGGGTTCCCCCACCCCAATATATTATCTGCTCTGCTGCTAATATATGTTTTGTAATGCAAGCTGGAGAACAGGTAACAGATATGACTGAGAAAAAAGGAGGGCCTGATCTACATGTAGCTATGTCAGCAGAGCGTTCACCTAAGGTGCTCTGATCGAACCCACTCAGTGGCCTCATTCTCTGTTTTTTTTCTCATCCAAACTAGCGCCCCACAACTGGTATATCAAAGGCAGAGCTTTCCCCAGAGCTATAAAGCGCTACGAGCCATGCTCCCTTAGCTTGCTATGTAAGCGCCTTAATATTTTCTAAGTGTCTTCACTGTAGCACCGTGTCGGCTTAATTTGAGGCACCAAGAAAAGGGAGCTCTTCTACTTGTCAGCAACTTGGTCAGACAAAGGTATTCACTACTTGGGATGGGTAGAGTACATTATGCTATTGAAAAGGGACCCTGGAATTGATCATAACATGTCTTGCATGATTAGCTAAATTTTGACAGATGGTCTATGTAAGTGCCTTAAAAAAATCCTCGAGAAAGGACTGAAAGGTCATTGTATGTGCTGTCCTGTCTGTGGAAAAGTGCATATAAAAGATCCCTTCCTGCTAATAAAAAAATGTAGTTGGTTTCCTCTAATGATTACATGTCATAACTACCAAATGTTTGACATCCAATAGCCAATAATTAATAAATCAATGTGTTCTTGTTAAACAAAACTTTTTCTGAGAAATACACTGGGTGCCATACAGTCTGAAGCTGTTTTTCCAAACATTTTGAAGCTTCTACTAACAGCTTTTATGGTAAATGTTGAAAAAGGAAATCACTGTGCATGGGTCCAGGTGAGGGGTGAAGTGGGGGTGGGAGGGGTGGATCAGGTGGGTCAGTTGGCGTGGGCCTGCAATTGTGATTGGCCTGATATTTAGCACTGATTACAAAAAATACTTAATGAGTAGTTAGAAATGGGGCCATACATTTTCCATCTGGCCTGGGCTTATTACCAGCTTTGCACGGCCTGACAGTGTATATATTGACAATAAACAAATGATACGGGTTTGTTACCAAATTACCTTCAGTAGTGTTGATACGTATCTCATTAACGTACACTGTGATGAAAGCTCTGCACTGCCTGGACGCGAACTCCCAGTCAAACAATTACAAACCACACACACAGCACCTGACTGGTCAATGTTTTCAAGCTCACTACAACTGGATAATGTCTCAAATGTTTGTACACCATCAAACTCATCCTGCAAGAGTTGTCTAACTTGTTCATCAACTTCAAAGCAGTAAACTGTTCTTGCCTCTTTAACTTTAAAACGAAGACATGTTGCAAGTACTGATACTAAACGTTCGTGTAGGTGGACTTTGTTCATCAACAGATGTTCTTCAACCTAAATATTAAAACACAAAAATGATTAATGAATGATCACAATTACATAAATATTAATTTAGGCATACAATAGCCACTCCCATTCTGCTGGTAACGTGCATTTAAAAGGTAGGGTTCTTTCATGTTTTTTTGTGTGTTTTTTCACTTCAACCAAATGTTTTAATTTGAAACATTCATATTTTTTGTTCCACATATACATTTATTTTAAATAATATTAAGTTACATTTAATTAATATCATCCTTGCTCTAATTGTAAAATTTAAGTCACATTCGGTCATTTGTTATGTAATGTAATTAGTCATCTCCAATTTTTCACACTTTTAATTTAACTACAAAGCCAGTCTTCAATTTTTTACCTTGCTAGATTATATATTGGTGCATGTACAGGTGAAGGAGGTGTCAACCCCTCCCTTCTTAAAGATATTTTTTAAATACATTATAGCCAGTTTCTTTAGGGCAGATTAAATTAAATATGTTATTGTCCCACCTTAACTGCAATAACTTCTGCATACTCACCTGACATGCTAATTAATTAAAATAAATTATCCTTAAAATATTAGTATATCGAAATGGATGTAAGCCTGGTTTGTCACTTACTGATATCAATGAATGTCCCTAAGTGAGCTGCATTTGGTGCACAAAGGGTGTATGTAGGTTTCTGGAGCTATCCCACATTTATCTTGAAATCAAAAGATATTCCACATAGAACTTGAGTCTAGGTGAGAAACAGTTTTTGGTCATTTTCTCCATTACCTGCTACCCCAACTTACACCCTTTTGGTTCCGAAGTGACGATATTACTAATAAAGCATTATGATACACATTACATGATTACAGTAGAAACCTTTTAAATTAATTAAAAAATTATAAAATTACCCATTACTGTCAAAGAGAAAATGACTGATTCAATGTTTGTGTTGTATGCTATCTCACCTTGCTATTCTCAAGAAGCTCATTCATGTGTTCCACAAGTCTACCATCGCAAAACCGTGAACTCTGTACCTTGTGCACACGCCGCCCTGTCGAATATCCCCAAGTATTGATCTCATCAAATGTTAAAGTTTCTTGACACTAAAATATCAAAATGAAAAAGAAATGAAAAAAAATTGTGAAAGATAATGTTGCAAAGACTAATACTCATTAGCAGTATTTCCCATTCAAGTCTGCTGTCCACAATAAACCCACATTACGATCAATATTTTGAAAGTGATTCATGAGTAAAATCTGGAATAGTTTGTCAACATTTTCTTTTAACTGATTATGCAGTGATCTCGTTTGAAACATAACACATTTGTTATTTGGATTTATGTAAATAAAATTAATTTAACTATTTTTTTCTCTCTTTAGAACACATTGATTTATTAAGCATCAGTTATCGGATGCCAAATGTTTGGTAATTTTGAAACAATTTCTCGTCGACAGTTCATCCTTGATTCTTAGTTCAAACTGTGACCACACGTTAAAAGAATGGGTTGAATTGTAGAACATGGCTGAACCGTCAATGAGAAACTGGGCCTAGCTCCCAACTCGTTTTGAACCACTTACTTCAACTTCAAATTCCAATATGCTACCAATGGACCACTGAGGCTAATAAAAAAAGTAAATCAAATATAACATAATGGATATAGTAGCACTGAATTCCTAGGAAACAAGACACAAATTCTGTACATGCTTAGGAAAAGAAACATTTCCAAACAAAGCAATAATGTCACTTCCATTTTGTTTTTACTTCTTCATTTTTTTTTTGAAAGGGTCCACTTTCTTTAAGCCAGAAGGCCAATCCATCAATGTTTTTCCCCACAAACAAATAATTGTGAAATTAGCCGGATATTTAAAAAAACCAGTTACTATAATTGTCATTCAAGACCATGAGGGCCAGAATTGCATATAGAAGTTTAACTTATCATTGGCAAACAAGATTCCAATAATGCAAACAAACATTTTGACAAGACAAAGCCATTTTTGCATAGTTCATAATGACAAAACAAACACTTCCAAACCTCAATAGACATATTCGATTCAACTCTGAAATCATATGGCTCCATTTGCTGAATTTGTTGTTCCCATGGTAACTGTTTTTGCTGCAGTCTATCTTGAAATGAGCCAGAATATTTCCAGTTTCTCCAATGCTGTACATTATTTGGGAACATTTGGTCTCCAGTTTTCTCTTCAGTGGACTGCTTTGGTCTTTTAAAAATAAATCTTTTAGGATTTGTCTGAAAGAAATGTATGCTAATATTACAAAATGTTATAACCTCCTCCTCCCTCACCTGGGTGAGTTTATGTATTTGTTAGCAGATTATGCAAATAAATGAAACCAATATTATATATATCCACAGGTACATAGGTTTAAGTTGATTAAACTTACAAAATGTCACACACTTTACTCGTCCATACCAAATATGACAAATGTGTTTACTGCAATCAATTTCTTTTTAGAGATATAAAACAAAATAATTTCAATTTTTAATGGAAGCCATTTTGAAAATGAATGAAAAGTAAAATATTTATGTATATTTTGAATACAGTCAGACCTCATTAAAACGACTATCATTACAATGACATTTACACCATCTGACACACGTTCTGTGTAAACAAACGTACACAGCATTATTCTTATGCGTTAGAATTGAATTTGGCTTACAGATTTACAACAAAAGTACAAATGGCCTCTCAAAATACGTCTTTTGAATGACAAAACAAGATCAAAGAATGGTAATCCCATTAGTAACGTCTCTTTAATTGCTCTTTAATTATAGATCCAAGCTGGTCACGTAACACTTAGCCAGATAAGAACTCAATACCTTTGGTCTGACACTGTTTATATCATTCATATATAATGGAAATAAAGAATTGAATTGTTGACACAAAGTCACGACAGTCACATGACTTCCGAGTGTCAGTGATTGCCAAGCAGGTATCGAGGGTATTGTTTAAGCAATTAATGACATTCATCCAATTAAAGTGCTTTTATTTTTATTTACTGGTTTTGTACCGTATTTACGCCCGTCAAAAAGATGACGTACATTATTGCCAAATTTGCACTTAATCATGGCTGAACAACCTGCTAAAAGACGTCGAACACAATTCTCAATAGCAGAAAAAAGTGAAATTTCAATTTATAAAACTGACTGTCCAGAGGCTACTCAAGATAATATTGCTAGTCATTTCAGTAAAGAGTCGGATAAAAAAATTGCCAGGTCAATAATAAGCGATATACTGAAAGAAAAAGACAAAAGAAATGTTGTTTTTCCCATGACTGACACAGAGACGATATCTCATGACTAGATCATTACAACAGCAGACTTATTATAGGACAACGGTGGTCATTGTAACGATGTCCGACTGTATTAGATTTATTTCAGGATTTACTCTGGCAAGAAACATTTTTAATTAAGCATTTTTAAAGAAAATGGCTTCTTAATTCAATTCAGCCAAGCCTGGAAATAAATGGGTGGTCAAGGACACTGACCAGTACAAATTTGTTATTTTAGAAGATTTGACAGTCACAAAGTTCATTGTGTCGGTCATTTTGTTTGACACTCATGTTTTAACTTTTAGTAAAAATTACATTTCTACATAAAGTCAGCTTGATGCAGCTTGTATCTGATAAATAAATTGTGAAAAATTAAATAATAAAAAGCATACACCATAAAAACTAAATTGTGTATTTTGTTTAAATTGTTCATATTAAAACATATGTCTAGGTGAGAAACAGTTTTTGGCTCTTTTCTCCATTAACTGCTTCACCGTTTTGGTTCTGAAGCAGCAAAATTTTATTTTTACTCTGCCCGGAAATCTTTCTTCAAAAATCTATTATTAAAAAAAATCGTCTTCAATCTTTAAAGATACCTTTAGTTGTACCAGTTCATGCACCAGGCCCATGATCTCTATTTATATTATGAAAATTTAAGTGATTTCTCTGTTGGAATAACAAAATTGCTGATGTACAGTTACTAATTAAATTAAAAGTAATTTGTTTGTTTAGCCTGGATATGGAAGTGCTCCTGGTTACCCTGCTCAGCCACCTCAAGGATACGGTCAGGCACCAGGCGGAGCTTACGGTCAGCCTCCCAGCGGAGCTCCTGGTCAGCCTCCCAGCGGAGCTCCTGGTCAGCCAGCTGCTGGTGGTTATGGCCAGCCTCCTCAGCAGGGGTATGGAGCTCCACAGGTAAACCCTGGGTACGGAGCACCCGGTGGGTATCAACCACAGGGCGGAGCAGCACCAGCTCCTGCTTATGGACAAGGATACGGAAGTGGTGGTGCAGCAACAGCTGCCACGGGTTACAAGATACAAGTAAGTTAATCACTTTGTAGTCCTCTGAAATTCTGGATAATTTTCCATTATTTACATTTTCCTTCCCACCCCAAAACATTCTGGAGACCTATGTTAAAAGTCCTCTCATTTCTTTTTAGCAAAACTGTTTTATTTTCTGATTTCAGTTGTCTCTTGGTGCCCACTATGGACCTGGCAGAAATTTGTGCACTTTTCTTGGTTTTTGGGCAAACCAATTTTTATCTTTGAGTTTTTATTTTTAAAATTAAAATGAATCAATCAAACCTAAACAGTAGTTTTATCTGAAGTAAGTAATTTTAGAATGTAAGGGACATAACTCTGTATTTTACAATTAAATAAAAAGAAAGAATGATAATGGAACTTTATAAAATTTGCCAAATGAACAGAGCTCAATAAACCCCAGTAATCAAAACATGACTACTTTATATCAATCACTGATCTCCCATTTGCTGTATTATAAATAATTGTTATTTGGATTTCAAATCTCATGGAACCCTTTGTAAAAACCTCAAAAATCTGATTTCTTCTGACCAAATTTTGTCCACAGTCATACATCATAATATTAATTTGTTGTATTAATATTTCTTCCTAATGGTAGATAGTTAAACATTTTGCATTAGTTATTCTTATAATTATAGGAACAAGGGACTTTGGTGCCAGCGAGAAATTTTAATGCCGAAACAGATGCCCAAGTGCTTAGGAAAGCAATGAAGGGTTTCGGTAAGTTATTAACAATGGTGTTAACAAAACCAGCTAGCTCTGGAAACAGAGAAGGGAAAATGGGAAAATCCCTCTAGATGCTAATTCTAAAAACATGGTCACCACTGATAACGAGATGGCTGATATTTCAACCATTGATATAAAACATCCATTGCTGGCAACTGAAAAGGGTATAAGTGATTGATTTTTCTCTATACAATATTGCAAATACCATGATTGACATCTTGGGTTGTGACAAAACTATATTTTGAGTGTTGTTCAAGTGGCCAAAGACCCGATAATTTTAGGGAGGTATGAGGGCATGCTTCTTCTAGATTTTTATTGCGTGCATTTGAATTCGTTTAACTTTTCTGTCATTTCAGGTTTATATTAATGAGCAAATATATAAGCGGCTAAATGAAAAAAAAAAAAAAATATTATTACCAGGCAGAAATCCCAAATTTATTGAAAGTGTTAAGTTCATTTATATTGGTGGGTAGCTGCACCTGGTTTCACCAGGCAGGGCACATCCCAAGACACTCGGTAACAGTTTATTGTACACTTTGGTGTGTTGTTGATGAATGTTGTTTTGCTTTTCATTTCAGGAACTGATGAGAAAGCTATTGTAGATGTTCTGGGTTATCGAAGTAACGATCAGAGAATGCAGATCAAACTCATGTATAAGACATGCTTTGGCAGGGTTAGTACAACTTTCATTCATGTTGTTATTACTACATTATTACGTCATTCATTATACGTGGGCCATTCAATTTTAGAAGTAAAAGAATGCAGATTTTCTGAATTTACTTTGATGACAATAGTAAAAAAAACAATCTACAGGTCCCATCTAGTGCCATAATGTTTACCATAACTTGTGCTGATTCATTCTATAATTCTCCAGTATGTAAACATAGAGTAAACATCACTATGCACATAGTTCAACATTATTTTGTTTACAATATCATTGCTTGAACATTATTATTATATTTCAGAGGAAACATTAGGTTTGGAATATAAGGTAGAAAAAAACTTCCACATTAAATTTTATTCCTTGATATTTTCTAAATGATAGTCAGAAGAAGAAAAACATAAATTATCCTTTAATTGTATATGAAACATCTGGGTATTTTTTTTACAATATAGACAAATATAAATTGGCTTTAAGATTCTTGTTTTTCTTCATATATGTTTTATAGGTTTAAACAATAAGTAAAAGCTTTTTTTTTATTTCATTGTCATGGTTTTATGTTCAGCAAATCGATGAAAAAAGTAATAAAAGTTTTTAACAATAATGTGTTTTTGCACTGATATATATTTTACGTTTCAGGATCTTTTAAATGATTTAAAGAGTGAGCTGTCATCCAACTTCGAGGATGCCGGCCTTGCACTGCTGATGAAACCTGACGAGTACGATGCGTACGAACTAAAGAGGGCTATGAGAGTAGGTTCCCCTGTTTGACCTCTATGCACTGTTTATTTCAGGATTTAATAAAAGACCTGAAGAGTGAGTTATCAAGAAACTTCGAGACTGCGGTTATAGCCTTAATGATGAAAGCCGACGAATATGATGCGTATGAACTTAAACGAGCAATGAAAGTAGGTCGACTGTCGCATCGTTAAAATTCTTCTAACCTGCTTTCGGTTCGGATATCGTTTTTCCTTTCCGTTTTTGTTTATTTTTGTTAAAATCATTTATATATTTAAGTTAATGCTGTTTCTCTATAGAAGCAGATCTGACTTGTGCAGATAATTAAAAAAAAAATTATTCTCCAAAGATGAAAATCTTCCAGAATTCCAGATTTTTAAGTTATAGATTTTCAGAAAAGTTGCAAAGAACACCTCATTTTTAGATGTTTTGGCAATCTCTGATTCTCTTGAAATGATTATTTAGGTATGCACATTTCTGTTTTGTAATTTAATATTGGATTTACAGAAATGTATATTCTAAGAAACAAACTTCTTATTTATTCAAATTTGAAAAAAAAAAGTCTCTGATTTTCTTGACATGATTATTTAGGTATGCACATTTCTGTTTTGGGTAAAATCGGTATTAGATTTACAGAAATGTATATTCTAAGAATATATATATAAATTTAAACTTTTTATTTTTCAATGGCAACCAAGTCAGATCAGCACTTTAAAAGCTTATTTCTTAAACTGTACAGAATGTATTTGTCAATCAAAACATTTTAAAGGTGCAATCTCTGGAATATTTTTGACGCTACCTAATTGTCATTGCTAAATCAGTTTTCTGTGACATTGAGACAGTAATTTCAGAAAATAAGCATACATTCATATTTTGGAAATGGTAGTACAGTGGTCTGTAATCCAGTTATATGGCAGCTTTTATGGTAGCATTGCCAATTGTCATCATGAAGCTCGAGGGCTGCAGATGTGTCCCATCATCTAATTACCCCAATTGCACTTGCACGTGATTTCCCTGTAACAGAGACCTAGTGATCTAGTTCCACTGTCAACATTAGCAGACCTTAGTTTTTAAGTTGTGCGGATGTGATCACACCCATACAGCACCCGCAATTTCAATCGATGAGTGTGATAAAATGCACTTTTACCACTTAGAAATCACACACCTAAATAATAATATGCACTTTTTTACAAATATTTCAAACATATTGACTTCATAAGCCACCATATCTGTGATCTATCAAAAGGAAAAAACAAACAACAGATATCCTTCTTTGCTAAGCTAATTGGGTAGCTGTTCGACATTTGGTCACTGTTACATTCTCATTCGTTAATCCTCAATCATTTCTGTTTGCGCTGTTAAACAACATATTCGGAAAAACTTGGTTGATTCTATTATATCGATATAATTTGTAAAATAGCCTTGTTCCGAGTTGTTAATAACGGAACTTACACAACATCACACTAAGTTTTCCAAAGAAGATGGACAACATTTAAATTAAACAACATGGCTGGATCGAGAGTCCTGTTTCATATTTCTTACATTTGTTAATCGTAATATTTCTCATTAAAAAAACAATATACATTATTAAATAATGTTAGAAAAGTAACAGTTTATTGATTAATATACTTGTTTAAATATAATAATAAATATTTCATAATTTGGGTGTCTATTCAAACTATGAAAACAAAACTGCAGTGTGAGGTTTTGGTGGTATATTCTAGGGAATTTCTCTGATGGTCACAATATTCATAGTGTAATTGCCCTTCTTCCATTACCAATTAGTTCATTAATTATTAATGCTTGCTTTTCACTCACCATAGCATTTTAACGTATGCGATTTTTAACATGCCTAAGTGCTTTCAAGTATGCAGTTATCACTTGCCTAAGCAATTTCAGGCGTGAAATCTCTCACTCGTCGGGATTTTTGAAAAAATAGGGTCTCCATTAGTGGCTACACGACATCTTTCAAAATTATCAACATTTTCCTATTAATACACAAAATAAAGTTTGTTTTATTTAATGACACCTCTAGAGCACATTGATTTTTATTGGATATCAATCATATGGTCATTCTGACATATTTTTATAGGAAATCTGCCAACATCACATAGGCTACTCTTTCCAATAATCAGCAAGGGGTCTTTTATATGCACTGTCCCACAGACAGGACAGCACATACCAAGTCCTTTGATGACCAAGTTATGGACCACTGGTTGGAACGAAAAAATAGCCCAAACTGCAAATGGGTCCACTGAGAAATATCGATCCAATAACCATCAGCTTCACAGGTGGACACTCTACCATTTGAGCTACATCCTGTTCTAATACACCGTGAATATAGACTGTGAATATTTATTTAACAACCCCAAAGCAAGCCAAGAATAGCAAACAAGTTTAAATTAAACAGACATTTTGATTAAAATCCTGAAAACATTTTAAGTATAGCAATAAAATTAGTGCTGTTTACAAATTGGAAAATGTTGATAATTACAAGCAAGACTTAACACTAATGAGAACATCTTTTATTATTAACATATTGACATTAACAGTAGTTAAAAATAGTACCGCTTGTGACCTTTTAGCTTTATAGATTGAGAAAAAATGGCTGTGATATTTGAGAGGTGTATGAGTATGATCAGCAGTACCCACTGATATAGGGTAGACTTATTTATTAAAACTGCAGTTATTATATTTTACATTTGTAAAATATATTTTAAGTATGGCTCTGCGAATCTCAATTTTCTGATCGAATCAAATTTCAAATCGAATATTTGAAAATGTTTGAATTGAATTTTGAATCTCAAATACCTTGAAAATAATCAAGTGTATCAGATGCAGTTCATGAAGGAATATTCAGCTCAGTAAAGGAAATTATAATAGCAACTGCATTGGGTGTACATATGGTGATTAACATGACTACACAAGGTTGAAGTTTAAATAATACTGTGCCCTAAATAGTGATAATGTATACATTGGTTTAACAGTTGAACTAATATGAGATTGTATCACAGGTGATCATTTATTGGCTTTTAATTAGATCAAAAAATAATTCAAGTAAACAGTTGGCCAGATAGTTTGTCCCTTTTTCCAATTGTCCATATACTAGAATATTCGAAATTCCGAATACACAAAAATCGAGATGAATTGAATCAAAGCTTCATGGTGATTTCGAAGCAAATTAAATATACAAAGCTTGAGTTTTGTACAATCATATTTTCTTTATTTTATTTTCGTGTTGGGCTTTGTTTTATATGATAAATATCAATTTAGAAAGTAAGTATGGTGTAACTAATATTAAACAGCATTTTCAGAGTTGCATTGTAAACTTTTTTCTTTTTTTTTTGATGCCACTAGAGCACATTAATTTATTAATCATCAGCTATTGGATATCAAATGATTTATTAATCATCGGCTATTGGATATCAAATGATTTATTAATCATCGGCTATTGGATATCAAATGATTTATTAATCATCGGCTATTGGATATCAAATGATTTATTAATCATCGGCTATTGGATATCAAATGATTTATTAATCATCGGCTATTGGATATCAAATGATTTATTAATCATCGGCTATTGGATA
>JAULBS010135253.1:0-13122 GCA_032355785.1 Symmetromphalus regularis | reverse complement strand
CTGGGAGGAGTGCTAACATATTTATGGGAATTACTGGGAGGAGTGCTAACATATTTATGGGAATTACTGGGAGGAGTGCTAACATATTTATGGGAATTACTGGGAGGAGTACTGGGTTATGCAAACAAAAATGTAGCCGACACATTTCATTTAGTTTAACCCTTCAGAATAAAGCAAAAAAAAAAAGACTTGATTTTCAGAAAAATTGTTCTAATAGGGTTTTGTTGTGTCTCATGAACTCAAGGATTTTTAGGCAGACCTAATTTTCATCTATTTTTAACTTTTCATTTAATTGTACTGCCCAGCAATTTCTACTTGCCTGGGGCAATGGGGCTAGAGGTTCTATCCCTAGTAGTACCATTAAATTATATAACATGCTTCAGATCTGTTTTACTTCCTTTATTCATTTCCCCATGCTTTACCACTGACCATATCAATAGAAAAATAACATGCCTGTTGTCAAAAATACTAGTACTAGTATGTTCTTTGTAAGCATGACATCACATGTGATATTTAGTAGTGACATGTAGTGGCCTTTTTAAAACTAATATAAAAGCATGCAGTGTACCTTAATTGTACTTTGTAGGCATGACGTGTACACGTTATATTTTATTAGCCTCAAAGCATAATTGCTTAACTAATTTTTTTAAGCTTTTGAGAAAAAAGAAAGAAAAAAAAATGCTTTATGAAACGTGAAATAACTTTTTTTTATCATATTCTAATGTTAACTCCGAACATGTATGTAAACAAATTTGAGAAATAATTTAAAGTAATAATGACTGCATAACATACATATTTATATCATGCAGAGAATGGGTCAAACAGATGATTTAGGCAGATATTGATTATGGGCTGTAACAAGCGTTATTATTGACTGTATGACATGCAGGGTGAAACTGCCATGTTAGGGACCTCAATTAAATGCATGTAGACAACTCGATAACTCATTTTGGAAAAAAAATTAGTTATGGCTTAGGCACTTACTTGTGCTATGTGGAGAGGGATATAGCTCAAATGGTAGTGTCCACCGGTGAAACTATCAGTTGTTAGATCTATCCTTCTCAGTGGACCCATTTGCAGTTCCAGCTATTTTCCGTTCAATCAGTGGTCCACATCTGGTTCATCAAAGGCCTTTTTATGTGTTGTCCTATCTATGGGACGGTGCATATAAAAGACCTCTTGCTGCTTATCGGAAAGAGTAGCAGGTTTCTTCTAAATACATATGTCAGAATGACCATATGATTGATGTCCAATAACCGATAAGATAAAAATCAATGTGATCTAGAGGCGTCGTTAAATAAAACAAACTTTACTTTACAAAAGCTGCTCAAAATGCACAGTATGCTTTCTGATAATCAGTTTGACAAGCTAATTTTGCCTTCCATTTTAATTCTGAGAGTATTCCAGAAATATCCAGAATTCTTTATTTTCAGGATTAATAATATAAATATGTTTTATCTGTGTTAGTCTTAAGTTAGAGGTGAAAAAGGTTACACCACAACTGTAATAAGGACTTTAATTTTGACACTAATTTCTAGAACTGCTTCTCAGGTTATAGTATTTGCCTCCAGATTAAACTTTGTGAAGCAAAGCTTCTCAATCTATTAAATGAATTTCAACCATTGACCAGGATACTGTAAATGTATACAGTGTTTTAGCTCAAATTTCAAAATTCAATTTTTCGACTGCTCTTAAATACTACACTAAATTATTTAGCACTGATACTATGTACCAATCAGTCAGCCATTAGTTACATGTAGTTGACGAGACAAGAAGACATTTCAGGCCTTTGTGTTAATTAATGCACCATATTTGCCACTGTGCCCCTGATGTGTCCTCAAAACTGCCTTTGTGCTCTCTTAATTACTAGAAATCCAAGGCAATAATCGGCTTGCCCCCCAAACACCGAAGTTCGACCCCTGTATATATATATATATTTATTTTTACATCTGTTACATGTAGTATAATAAACAAGAGACTACTATTAATATTTATTTTTACCAGTTATGTAATGTGACCACTTATATACAATAGATACATATACATGTGTACATACAGAACCAGATTACAGTAAGAAGAAGCAGATTAAATTACCTGCCGTAAAAAAATATCCACCCACACCAGTATCAATACACTCACTCAACAAAATAAAATTCAACACTACATACATGTAGGAAAAGAATGGAAAAGAAACCAAGCAATAAACTGAATATTATTGTTTCAGGTAAATAATTACGAAAAATATTGTAATAATTTATAAGACTTTATTTTTTTCAAAGGAACTGTAATTTTAATTAAAAATAACAGTTCATAAAAATACTGAAATCACCTTAAAAATAACTTCATAAAAATACTGAAATCATCTTAAAAATAACAATTCCTAAAAACACTGAAATGACTTAAAATAACAGTTCCTAAAAATACTGAAATCATCTTTAAAATTAGTTCCTAAAAATACTGAAATCACCTTAAAAATAAGATCTTAAACACACTGAAATCACCTTTAAAATAACAGTTCCTAAAAATACTGTAATCACCTTTAAAATAACAGTTCATAAAAAAAATCTGAAATCACATTAAAAATAAAATTCACAAAAATACTGAAATCACATTAAAAATAAGTTCCTAAAAATACTGAAATCACCTTTAAATTAACAGTTCCTAAAAACACTGAAATCACCATTAAAATTAGTTCCAAAAATACTGAAATATCCTTTAAAATAACAGTTCTTAAACACACTGAAATCACCTTTAAAATAACAGTTCCTAAAAATACTGAAATCACCTTTAAAATAAGTTCCTAAATATACTGAAACCACCTTTAAAATAAGTTCCAAAAAATACTGAAATCACCTTTAAAATTAGTTCCAAAAAATACTGAAATACTCTTAAAAATAACAGTTCTTAAACACACTGAAATCACCTTTAAAATAAGTTCCTAAAAAATACTGAAATCACCTTTAAAATAAGTTCCTAAATATACTGAAATCACCTTTAAAATAAGTTCCTAAAAATACTGAAATCACCTTAAAAATAACAGTTCCTAAATATACTGAAATCACCAATGAAATAACAGTTCCCAAAAATACTGAAATCACCTTTAAAATACTCCACATTTGGTTAAGTTAAAATCAACATGATCAGAAGGAAAACAAAAACTGATGGGCATGTTAGCCAGTAAAGACACGGTTTTTTAATTAAACGTTTCACAGATTTTTCCAAGTCCAATTTGCCACCGTAAGACGGGAAAACAAATATGTGATGTACTAATACATTGTACATCACACATTTACAACAAAGTACGACGCCATTTTGGTATGGTCACGTCCAACTCTCATCCTGAACCTGAACTCTCGCACATTGTGAGATTATTAAAAAATGGCAACTGGAGGCCGACTGAACAAATTTCAAATGCATGTACAATGTACTAGTATGTCACAAATTCAACCATTTTTAATCAAAATCATAAATTTTACTCCAACAGAAAACATTGGAAAGATTTTATGGATTTTTTTTTTTTTTGTCAGGAATGAAAACATGAGTATCAGCGGGGTAAAAAAAAAAAGACCTCTTAAATTTTATATTCCGCACATTGGCAGATTCGTGAAATATATAATAAAAAAACTGTGGCCTAAGGAACAAAAATGATATTTCTAGCTTCCAAGTTAAAAACAATACTGGGCTAAAGCAGGCACTTACCTTTAGGATGACAACAGAAAGTGTATGTGGTAAATACTGGGGTATAAATAGGAACACTTTGATAACTGTAACTTTAGACCAAGCATACATGTACCATAGTTTGACAGATATAATGCACAGCATAGAAAGATATCTTTAAAAAAAACTAATCAAGTGTGAGTGAAAAACAAACCAAAAGTGACAGTAACCAGGCTTGAAAACCGATAAACAAAATAAACTAATCTACACTAAATCACCAAAATATCAGTTATTTGTCAGACATCTTGGAATTCTATCTATGACATAATAATGTTCTCATAAACACTCATAAACATTTATTAAACATTCTATGAATTATCAATAATATGTCGAACATCTTTGAATTCTATCTATGACGTAATATTGTTCTCATAAAAACTCATAAATAGTTCTTAAACACTATTCTATGAATTATCAATTATGTCAGACATCTTGGAATTCTATCTATGATGTAATAATGTTCTGATAAACAATCATAAACAGTTCTTAAACGTTCTATGAATTATCAGTTATATGTCAAACATCTTGGAGTTCTATCTATGACATAATAATGTTCTTATAAAAACTCATAAACAGTTCTGTAAAATGTTATTCCATGAAATATAAGTTATGTGTCGGACATCTTGGAATTCTATGATGCAATAATAACACTTATTGGTTAAAGTGAGTATTCATAATGGAGAAATTAAACAAATTCCCACAACTTTAAAACACAGGAATCCAAGAGAATTAATTTTCTTTCAACCACATTTTATTTACAGGACTCATTTTTCTGTAGGATCCTAGGATTCTGATAACGTTAAAATTCCCATAATTTTGATTCTCATAAACCTCCAGTAATTCAAAATTATGGGAATTCCATTAGAGAACTTAACATTTTGACTGCCGAACACAATATAGTGGGTTTCTTCCCTTTGCCACTACAAGTACACTGATAGTCAGCAATGTGATTTATGTGAATAAAAATGTATAACAATTTAAAACATTTAACTTCATTACATTGATGTGTTATTCCCTATTGCTAGCAAACGTACTGATGAGTTATAACCATTGCTGGCATCTTTAATTTACTGTAGTGTAGCACTGGCTTTAATATGAGTATACTCGTAGTGGCAAAATCTGACACTTACATCTACATGTATACTCGTAGTTGGTAGTCAATGTGTTATAACCATTGCAGGCATCTTTAATTTACTATAGTGTAGCACTGGCTTTAATATGAGTGTACTCATAGTGGCAAAATCCGACACACTTATATCTACATGTATACTAGTAGTTGGTAGTCAATGTGTTATAACCATTGCTGACGTCTTTAATTTACTATAGTTTAGCACTGGCTTTACTACGAGTATACTCATTATGGCAAAACCTGACACACTTATATCTACATGTATACTCGTAGTTGGTAGTCAATGTGATATAACCATTGCTGGCATCTTTAATTTACTATAGTTTAGCACTGGCTTTACTACGAGTATACTCATTATGGCAAAATATGATACACTTATATCTAGATGTATACTGATAGTTGGCAGTCAATGTGTTAAATTGTGGACTTGGCAAGTTTTGAGAAAACTCTTGGCCCATTCCATGTTGAGTATGTTACAATTCAGACTACTATCTTCTGATACAGTTATGATAATTATAAAACATTTGTGTGAAATGGGCCTTAAAACATAACTTCTAGCAATTAATCTACATGCAATGGTGTTACAACTTAAACACTTAACACTATAAACTGACATTTTATAACAAACAGGATCCAGCTTTTAAAGGGTTAACAAATAATTCTAGCTCTTAAAAACATCCAATAATCTGTCTTATTATACTGACTTTTATTATTAATCATTTTCAGTAATAAAAGAGTTAGATTCAAGATATAAAAAGATAAAAAAAAAAAAATCTTTTTTGACAGATTGCCTTTAATCATATTAGTTCTAAAATATGAAAGATATGAAAGACGCCCTTAATGTAATGAATCGAACATTTCATGTCGGACTTCACGGAAAACTACACCGAGAATATAAACTGATCTAGTCGATAGATATATAGACAGAGATTCTCGAAGAAAAGTTGCAAAGGCAGTGATCGTTGTAACAAGAAAATCCATTGCAATGCCGCCAATCAAATAAACCAGCATTAACAGATAGCAGAAAAACCTCCAAGTACATGAAAATTTGTTTAACGTGATGTTCCAGTTCTTGCTCTGACTCTCACTACACTATATTGATCCTTCCCCAGTCAGAAGTCAAACATCGGAGACATGGTAATGTCTTTCTCGGAAAGATATATTGTGGTTCACAAAGAAGGCACATTAGTAAATCCATTCGAGGGGCAACAAGAGAATTCAATCAAAATATTTAAATATGAACTTTTCCAGACAGATTTCATGGCTGAAAGGGTCATCTATAAAGGTTTACCAATTTGTGCCAATTTATATGTTCATGAATTTGTGCAAGCAAGCAGAAGCTTGTGCAAGCTTGCACAACTTAATGAAAGTTTGTACAAACTTATGACAACCATGCACAAACTTGCAACAACTTGCACAAACTTACAACAAACTTGCTCAAACTTCCACAAACTTGCAACAACCTGCACAAACTAACAGGATTACAACTTACTAGCTCATACATCTTGCATTGTATGAAACATCTTGTGATAAACTTGGAACAATTTAGACTGCATTTCTGTTTGGGTACAAACCTCAGATTTATATCAGGATTTATGCAAGCAGTAAATAAGTTTTCTATGAAATAATTCTGTCAATTTAAGAAAATATGATGAAAATTAAAGAATAATTACCAAGGAATTCATAAAATGATAATTATATAACTAAAAAACAAAAACAAAAAAAAACAAATGCATAGTACTTTATAAGTGTGTACTTGAGATTCCTGTTTAAATTAATTAAAAAAAACCCAGCAAGATACAAATCACATACATTTTAATTATGTTATTTCAGGGCTTGAAATAATGTTAAAATGTCTAGAAGCCAAATGCTTAAACTGTCCTCCAGTATGAGTCATGATAGGAGCTATATAGGTGATTAACACTACTGTATTTCACGCCATTGCAGGTGCCAACTGTATAATTGATAACCAGGCAAGTGATTATTTCAAGCTCTCTAGTTGACTTTCTGTAACCCATACTCTCATATCAAAGCATTCTTGGAAGGGAGTACTTTATTGAGCCTTGGAGACTAGTTTGATCTAAAGATTCCAAAATAAGCCTGGCATCGGGTGATTGTTACAGACTTCTTTCAGAAGAATCATGAGAATTCTTACAAAAATATTCTTTTTTCATGATCCCAATAGAGAATTCTATACTTTTGCACAGTTAACTGGATTGCATGGGCAGAACAGTTAGGTCCCAACAGAATTCTATATTCTTGCACAGTTATCTGGATTGCATGGGCAGAACAGTTAGGTCCGAACAGAATTCTGTATTCTTGCACAGTTATCTGGATTGCATGGGCAGAACAGTTAGGCCTCATTTCTTGTTCCAAGTTCAACCTTAATTGACAGTTGAAACTGATGTTTAAATGAACTAAGGTTCAACCATTAACAAGAAATTGGACTATGAATCTGGACTTAAGGCTAAAAATATTAACATGATGACAGATTGCACAACATTAAAATCTAGTCCAGTACGAGTTTTGAGTCAGACTAAACAATCTATAAGCATGAGATTTGTACTAAGACCCTTTCAATCCAAAATTGGACCACAAAATTTAGACTTAAGGCTTGAAATATGAACATGATGACAGATAGCATTAACGTTAAAATGTAGTTCAGTATGAGCATGAACTCAAGACTAAATGATTTATAAGCATCAGACATTTTCTAAGACCCTTTTTACAATGACCCTTTCAACCCAAAATATCAGAATATGATCCATCTGAGACATGTTTTAAATGGTTGTTTAATGATCCCCCCATACACAAAAAAAAACAAATATTGGCTTTTGAGGGACATGTCTGAAAAGACCTTGCTTTGGAAAAGCATGTAAAACTACTGCGACTTCATTTAATATCCACTTGGATAATTCAGTTATTTGCTGGTTTTCTTCTGGTCTTGAATCTGGACTATAAAAGGCTGGGATGGTTTCACTCAGAAATGATTTTGTCTATAAGAGAAACTGGCATCTGTGGTTTGTTGTACCCTGCTTGTAATTGGCTGTGTGACAGACATGTAAACAAACATCCAAGATCTAACACAACTGGTATACATTAACAATACAATGTACAGTGTTGAAATAAAACTCACACATTAACAAGAGTAGATGACAGCAGTAAGTCAAGATTACTTAGGCTCAGGGTTTCAGCTAGAATGTGAAAAAGGGTAACAATGGCATACCCTAAAAATATCTTAGGGTAACCCTTCATTATCCTCTACATAAATGTATTAAAGTTTTCTTTTTTCAGCTAGAATGTGAAAAGGGTAACGATGGCATACCCTAAAAATATCTTTGGGTAATCCTTCATGAACCTCAACATAAATGTATTAATGTTTTCTTGTGGGTTTTTTTTATCAGAATCTGTTGAATCCATTTTATGTAATCCCTCATGACATCACAATCACATTATTCATGGTTCACTTTTTAAAACAATTTCTGAAGTGCTGCAGTATCCATTTAAGAACCTACAAAATAAACACCCATAGCCAAATTCTACGTCATTGGCATGTCCTATAACTGGGCCTCCACCGATCTGATGCTTACATACCCTCAATATGCTGTCTAGCAGAAACCCTGAGACTGATAAAAACATAGTATTGACCATTCCAGCCACTGAACAGCAAACACACAGTTCCATCCAAAAACAATGCTGATGTATTCACATGATTAATCATTTGACTTTTACTTCTTGAAAACAGATAATACAAAACAATATCTCACTTGTATTTTGCACCACAGTGAAATCTGAGAACATAAATACTTGTTTTACCATCCCTACATGCACAATAAAAAAAAACTAAGATCTCTCTCATTCAAAAACAAAAGGCTTGGCACTTAATAGGTTGAACAATCTTCCTTCCATCCTTGGTAGTTCATACAACACTCCTCACTGTGTGTCACTTCACAAGCAAATTACCTCCCTTTTATTCAGGATATTCCATACGAGATTGCTCAGTGTGAAATTATCTCCCTTTCAATTAATTTATCTCCCTTTTATTCTGGATAATCCATACGAGGTTGTCAAATGTCACTTTACAGGTGAAATTATCTTCAAGTAAATTACCTCCCTTTCATTCTGGATATTCCATACCAAATTGCCTACTGCGTGTCACTTAACAGGTGAAATTATCTCCCTTTCATCCTGAACATCCACACATGAATCCTTACCATACGTTTGTTCTGTGCCAAATTGGAGTGATGGAGAGAAAGGGTTAATATTTTTAAACAATAACTTAAATAATGGCTTCCTTTTGGACATCAACTGGAGTAGAATAGGAAGAAACAGCGATATCCTGATCTGATGATTTTCCAACAGTTTCTGGAGTAGGCTCCATATTTCCATTAACATGAGGGACACTGTCCTGTGGACAAGCACCTTTTGTGTCAACGTTATTAACCACTGGACCAGCACAATCCACAGGACTCCCAGGTGAACCAGCCTGATCAGCTAGCTGTTGCAGCTTCTGCACATCACTCAGATTCCCATCAGATGACAGGACCAATTCCTTGTTATCCATTGGAGACTGCAGACTTTCGGTTGGAGACGTTGAGGACATTGAGCCACTCATATCTCCTTCCGAATGGTCAGACCCTGGGTTGTTTCCTCCATCTGCTGCAACTATTTTCATTGCTTCTTCCACAACCTGTGTTGTCACCTGACTGGCAATGTGTTCGATGAGGTTATCATCGGATTCTCCCATGCTGACTTGACTCTCGCCTGAAACACTGCTTTTCTCTTGCTCGTCTATACTAGATGATAGTGTGTCCTTTGGTCCTTTTGAAGCAGCAGTATTATCTGAGAAGTCCATCAGCTCAGCACTTGGAGCAGGCAAGTCATCACTTGAAGGCTCGGCATCCACAGAGGATCCTTGGAACTCCGACGTCACTGAGGATTTGGCTGCCTCAATAAGATCCGAGACTAAGTTCTCAACAAGTGGATCATTCTGGATGTACTCGGGTGGTGGTGGTGGTGGAGGTGGAAGCTCAGAAGGAATATCTCCCATAAAATCTTCAGCGGAAACTTTGAATTCATTCTGTCGTTTGACTTCAATTTGTTCTCTCTGAACATTTGCAAGTTCAGAGTTTTGGCGGTCAATAGAAGCAGGTATTCCTTCGGATGACACGTTACCTACAGCATCAGCAGGTTTACTTTTATCAAGCTCATCAATGATCTCATCAAATTTATACTCATCTCCAGAATATGGAGGAGGTAAAATGTCTGCTGCTGTTTGTGCTGCTGCAGAAATGTTTTCATTAAGATTTTTATCACACGAGTCGGCCTCATCATGTAAAGCACTTTTGACATCTGTAACAACGTTTTGGGCAGATTCACTAACTGATTTAGCTGTGTTTTCTCCAATTTGCGTGAAAGCACTGCCCGATTCACTTATTTCATTAGAGGCTTTGTCCACAGATGATTCAATTATTTTGCTTTTATCATCTATTTCTGATCCTACAGTTTCAGTAATGTCTTTAACGTTTTGTTCAACAGATGCCTGAATGTCTTTAGCTGCAGTGTTTATCTCTTGCTTGCAATCTTCCACCTGTTTTGATGCATCAGAGACAACATTTTCTAAATTTTCTTTTTGTGTGTTAACAACAGTTTTGACTTCTTCTTGAGCAGCAGCAACATTAGCTTCAATCTCTTGTTTCTTCGAAGCAACTTCTGATGAAAGGCTCTCCATCTTGTCTTCGGCTGATTTAGCCATTTCTTTAACTTGGTTCTCAGCATTCTGAGTTTGCTGGGCGATCTCTGTTTCTGCAGATGTTTTCAATTCATTAGCTTCACTTTTTATTTCCTCCCCTTTACTAACTATTTGTTGTGAGACTTCGTCTATTTTTCCTTGAGCTTGCTGCACACCTGCCACAGCAGCTTCTTTAACATTGTCTATTTTCTCTGCCACCTGTGAGGATGCAGACGCTGTTGCAGATTCAACCTTCTCTGTTGTTTTAGCAGCCTCCTCTTCAACTCCAATCTTAACATCCTCGACAGCAACTGCAGCTTCTGAAGCTGCAGATTTCCCCTGGTCAGTGAGACCTTTAACAAAGCCCCCAATACTGGCTTGAATTTCCTCACTCTTTTCTGATGCTTCTGTCTTGACCTTTTCAACAGTTTCTTTTGCTGCCTGCGTTAAATCCTTCTGGATCTCATCTGCTTTTGCAGTGGCGTCTGCTTTTAACTTTTCACCAGTTTCAGTAATTTCTGATTTGATTTCTTCTCCCATTTCCGCGATATCTTGTTCCGCTTGCTTAGCTTTCTGTGCTAGACTCTCATGGATTCGTTGACTTTTTGCTTGTATTTCTCGGGTGGCAGACTCATCAATCAGCTTTTGTGCCCCGGCCATCCAGCTCTCACGTGTTTCAGCATTCTTTTCTGCAATTGACTTTGTTGGAGAATCCTCCACTGTTGCTTCTGCATCAGTCGCAGCATCACTAGTAGCACCCTGTGTTTGTTGTTCAGATGGAGAATTCTCATCTTTTGGCTTTTTCTCATAAATCATATTCTCTTCAGCAGCCTCCTTCTTGGCCTGCTTGGCCGCACCTCCTGAACACAAGTTACCCATCTTATTCTTTTTAATTCAAACTTTCAAATGCAATGTCTTCTTTTTTCTTTCAGTTCTTCGATGCCTTCACAACCTGAAAAAAGGAAAAGAGTAATGTTTTAACAATATAAAATATAATTAAGCTAAATGTCAAGATTTAATACACATTTTTTACACACATTATCATTAATAAAAATAATAAAATTATAATAATTATAGAATAATAGTAAAATAATCTTCACTAAAACAAAATATGATGGCTGTGACTTCACTTCAACCCAATACCTTACAAATCAAGACTTTTCCACTTCAACCTCAACTTTACAAGACTTTTCCACTTCTAACTCCTACCTTACAAAATATAACTTTTCCACTTCTAACCCCTACCTTACAAAATATAACTTTTCCACTTCTAACCCCTACCTTACAAAATATAACTTTTACATTTCTAACCCCTACCTTACAAAATATAACTTTTACACTTCTAACCCCTACCTTACAAAATATAACTTTTCCACTTCTAACCCCTACCTTACAAAATATAACTTTTCCACTTCTAACCCCTTTCTTACAAAATATAACTTTTACATTTCTAACCCCTACCTTACAAAATATAACTTTTCCACTTCTAACCCCTATGTTACAAAATATAACTTTTACATTTCTAACCCCTACCTTAAAAAATATGATAACTTTTCCATTTCTAACCCCTATCTTACAAAACATGATGAATTTTCCACTTCCAACCCCAACCTTATAAAATCAGTATGACTTTTCCATTTCTAACCTTTACCCTATGTCTTTTAGACTTCAAAGACCTACCTTATGATGACATTTCCATTCCTAAACCCGTACCTACAAAATACAGTAACTTCCCTCTAACCTACATGTATGCCGTACAAAAACTGATGGTTTTTTGGTCAAAGTACCTAAACCTAGGGTTAACTACATACTAGGATTAATTTAACCTAATGTTAAGCAGATGGAGACAACGGGCTATCACTGTCAAGACAACTAGCAGGGTGGATCAGATCTTATCTCATCAAAAATGATTGAAGACAAATCTCCGTGTACGTTATCTAGTTTCGGTTCTGTCAATTCCATTACGCGTAAATAAATAACTGTCAGTTACTATTATGCTCCCATCACTGCATCTTACACGTATTAGACAATTCCTTACATTCACTTACACAAACACAAAGTAAAGAGAAATTCAGTTTGAAAATCAGCTAAAAGTAAAGTCTAAACTATTTTAAGATGCTCTTCCATATAAGACTATATATTGATGGTACACTATCAGTTACAAATGGTATATTTTTTTGCTATTATTAGTTATTATTACCGATAAGAGAAACCGGATTAGTGTAGCGCTAGCAGGTTTTGTCTTTTCTATTACGCGATTTTGCAGGCCAGAGTTCAAGGTGCACTGTCAAATCTATCGATAATGAATGAAACCTCAGCTATGATTGGTTGATGTATGAAGCAGTGGGTATTTTGTAAATACTATGGCATAAACCCAGTGATTTCAGTAAAAAAAATTTTAGCAGAATAGTTATTACATCAGTGACACTTGGTACTTGTTGATACAGGGGTGGTATAAAAATTGCAAATGACATTTTGTGCGAAACTGAGTGTGTCTAATGAAAACACTCTGTAAGTCGTTAAAATGCTATGTGACAGTATATTT
>JAULBS010135242.1:3043-13123 GCA_032355785.1 Symmetromphalus regularis | reverse complement strand
TATTTCCAAGGTGAATAGTTGAATATTTTAAGTAATAAAGAATTAAAATGATATATCGCTAAAACTATTTCCAAGGTGAATAGTTGAATATTTTAAGTAATAAAGAATTAAAATGATATATCGCTAAAACTATTTCCAAGGTAAATAGTTGGATATTTTAAGTAATAAAGAATTAAAATTATATATCATATAACATCACTAACATATTTAAGAATGTTTACTCACACTTTTTCTGAAAAACAAGCATAGATTTTTGTTTTGTTTAGTTAAAACAAAATATCTTAAATGAATTATTGAATGGTACTATCTTTGTTTAGAGAATGGCTGCACACCAGACATGTGTTCAAATTACGGAGAGTGCTGGAACACTGCAGTGGGTGCAGTCTGTGAATGTGCCAATGGCTACACTGTAAGTTAGTTTGGACATTATTTATTTCCATTAGAAATGATCAACAAACAAAACCTACAAAGTGAAATCTAGCTAAACCAATATATCATATATTATAAACATATCATGTTGACCTGTACAGAACAGACACCTTACAATAACTACTGTCTCAATATGTATTATAAACATATTACTTTGTTTGACCTGTACAGAACATACACCTCTATAATAACTACTGTAAATCTCATGTATTAAAAACATATCACTTTGTTTGATCTGTACAGAACAGACACCTATAATAACTACTGTAAATCTCACATATTATAAACATATCACATTTTTTGACCTGCACAGAACAGTCACCTCTATAATAACTACTGTAAATCTCACGTATTATAAACATATCACTTTGTTTGACCTGTACAAAACAGACACCTCTATAATAACTACTGTAAATCTCACGTATTATAAACATATCATTTTGTTTGACCTGTACAGAATAGACACCTCTATAATAACTACTGTAAATCTCACGTATTATAAACATATCACTTTGTTTGACCTGTACAGAACAGACACCTTACAATAACTACTGTCTCAATATCATGTATTATAAACATATCACTTTGTTTCACCTTTACAGAACAGACACCTCTATAATAACTACTGTAAATCTCACGTATTATAAACATCACTTTAACCTGTACAGAACAGACACCTCTATAATAACTCCTGGGTCATTCCATGTCATATCAACAGATTTTCGGACAATTTTCCAACACTCCGTCATAGAATGGCATAGAATCCCTAAAAATATATGTCAAAATATCCATTAAAAAAATGATATCCTGAAAATTATAGCTTAATCGGATTATTTTTCAAATTTTGGCAAAAGTTTGAAGTTTTGTGTTTTTGTCAGATTTGTGGCATGTTTTTGATGTGAATTTCAGCGACACTTTTGATTATCATTTTCAAAACTAAATAAAAATTGGTATAATTATCGCAGAGCTTTCAAATTTGGTATTTAAACTAATCAGACAATGGGGAATCCAAATTAGGTGTAAGATATGTTGGGAAGAAGTTGTGGTACCATATAACACTTCAACAAATTTTATCAATAATATTTGATGTCACTTACAAACATGGTCATATCTCTAGGGTTATAGGTTCCATAGCTTTGAAACTTCACTGGTTTATTCTTCATATGTGTGCCATCAAGCAGTAAAAATATCAGAGATGTATTCTGCCTACTTATGATTTTATGATTTTTTGAAATGGTTTCATAAGATCCACAATTGATCTAGATATTGTATGTGAAATTCATGATGCAGGTGTATAACTAACCCCTTCCAATATTAAATATTTTTAAAATACTTTTGGATTCCCTCCAAGCTATTTTAATCTATTCATATTTTTGGTGTGACCTAACTTTGGAGATATAGGAAAGAATTTATGTCAAGGGAAATAACTCTTGAGATAATAAGAGTTATTTCCCTTGACATTATAAAATTCTTTCCTACAGTATATAAATGACTGAAGTTCTGTCCAGATCAATTGTGGATCTTATGAAGACCATTTCAAAAAATCATAAAATCCAAAGTAGGCAGAACACATCTCTGATATTTTTACTGGTTGACAACACATATATGAAGAATAAATCAGTGAAGTTTCAAATCTGTGGGACCTATACCCCTAGAGATATGACCGTGTTTGTATGTGACACCAAATATTATTGATAAAATTTGTTGAGATGGTAGATGGTACCACAACTTCTTCCCAACACATATTACATTTAATATGACTAGAAATTTGGATTCCCCATTGTCTGATTAGTTTAAATACCAAATTTGAAAACTCTGCAATAATTGTTACAACGTTTATGAAGTTTTGAAAATGATAATCAAAAGTGTCGCAGAAATTCACATTGAAAAAATGCCCAAAATCTGACAAAAACACAAACCTCTGCCAAAATTTGAAAAATTATCGGATTAAGCTAAGATTTTCAGGATATCATTTTTTTAATGGATGTTTTGACATATATTTTTTGGGACCAATTCTAAGATGTAGTGGTGGAACCCATTTGTTGATCTGACATGGAATGACCCTATATCGAAATATATCGTAATATGGTTTTGACCGTATCGTTGCACCACACATTGATTTGTATATTTTATTTTATATTATGTTCCTTTATTGATTGCAGACTGCGTATCGAAAGGACGACAAGATTCACAAGTTTATTAGATAGATATTATCAATAAATTTCTTGCCAACCAAACATATCAGACCAGCGTTCCAAAAATTTCAGGAAAGAGTTTCCGCTGCACCAGCTTTGAAAGAACTGCTCGTATACGTGGAACGAACTTGGATCAACAGCAGTGTTTGGTCCCCAGAGAAGTGGAGCATGTATCAACAACCAATAAGAATGAACAATGACGTGGAAGGCTGGCATATATGGCTGAACATGAAGTCCACTACAGTGCAAGATGATTTCCGAAAGAAAACTTAAACGAAGATACCGAAAGAAAACAGGGACACATCAATGTAAACTATTTGAAACTTGGGATCAGCATGCATCCGGAGAAATGACTGCAAGCCAGCTCTTGAAAAAATGTGCAAAACTTTCTAGACAGTAGTTGTTAGAAAAATTGTGGCCAAAAAAACCTTACCTCTTTACATCTTCTGATTGTTGTCTATATAATAAATCATTAAAGAGACGAAAGCATTTTTGTGTTTGTAAATTTGTGTTATAAAGGTTAATTGTTCCATGAAATAAGGCCAGGGTTTATATAATATTTATCATAATCTAAAACAAACAGAAATACAGCAGTTATCAGACATTCACGTATGTGAAAAAGATAACTTATTTCGTCAAGTATGGCTGCCGATCTGGCTTATAAAATGAGCGAACATGTACATTATTAAGAAAAATGTCATTATTAAATTTTAGTTTTAGTGAATTATTTTACATTTTATTAAACATTTATTAATATTATGGACCTTGAAGTTGAAGTCGGGACAGGACAAATTTACTAATCTGAAATTTGGGCCTCCAATTGTAAAATCACCTATGTACTAATTTAAGGTACATTTAACTGACATCAGATAAGCGATATGCAAAAAAAAAAACGTGTATTCTATTTACCTGCAATGTCGATAGGGATTTTCTAGCAGAAAAACCAATAGCCAAATCGAGCAAATTTGACATAAAGCCCTTCAATTTTTAACGTTCTTTGCAATGCTGTCTCACACATTATTGATCTTTTGGCATCATAGACAAATGGGCATTCCCTGATTAGTCCGACAAATCTTTTTATTAAGCCATCATTCAGAGACTTTCCCTTCAGCATTTTTATTTCGTCCATAAATGATCGCTACATATCACATAATTTAATAACGTGTACACATAAAAGGATATTGAATAATGGAGCGATCAGACTGCGATTTCGTTTTGTTGTTTCAGATGTCGGGTAAACGCAGCTAAGATTCCATATGCGCGATATGCGTCCTAGGTATGTGATTTGTGTGATCCATGTTCAGTCGATTGCTTCTGATTAGCTTTCTTTGGGAACCTCCATTCCATGACATAAAATTTGTGATTCCCTATCTGATTTTGTGTACGCATTTGCACCGATTGCTTCATGGAGCGATTCAGTTTGTAATCTATGCAAATCACATTCATAGTCAGACATATGGATTCAAATTTTCCATTTTTGGTCGCATTTGCATGCCGTGTATATGGAATCTTAGCTTTATAAAGTTGTATTTATTGTTTGAATGTATTTATTATTTGTTTTTGTGTATTTGCATTTGATTGAAAATGAAATTAATACATATATTGACTATTATTGATATATACATATATTGATGTACCTATGGAACTATATTTTACATCGTGACGTCAGTACTTCGACAGAACCTTGTTCAAGATTATGCGAATTAAGCTATTCTTTGTCATATTTCCAGTTGTTTTGGCCATTCGGAACATGTAGGCCGATTACAAATTCTAGGTGTTATTATTTATATTATCTAGAAAGTACTAGAAATACGCATTTTAAACTCATTCGAAACAAAAACAAATGTCGGACAAAATGACCGCTAATAGTAAATTTGTGACTGTCAAAGCTCCTACATTCATTCTGGATTAACGATAACAAACAGTTGACAGCAAACTATTGAGGACGAACATACACAGGATGGGGGCGAACTGGCATTCATCTTGGGGCGAAATGGCATTCACCTTGAGGTGAAATGGCATTCACCTTGAGGTGAAATGGCATTCCTCTTGGGGCGAACTGGCAACTTTGTCTGGGGTGAACAGCTAGGGGGAAAACTACTTGGGGGCGAACTGGTATGGGGGCAAAACGTCTGATACTCCTTGTATTTGTTAAAAAAAATTTAGTTACATGTAAAACAGGGTGTGCATTAAATAGTCATGTCAAGAGAAAATATTGGGCGAGTCAAAACAATAAAGTATTTTGAACAGAATCACGGCCATAACTAGCAATAGCAGGGGGGATGTAAGAGGGCTGTTCCCCTCAAATATAAATCTATTAAAGAACAATTACAACAAACAATAATAACCTTCCTGAAATGTCTGGAAGTGGCATTTCAGAACCTCTAGATTTCAAAATTTCATCCAGGGGGTATACCACCAGACCACGCCTTTGGCATTCATCCTTCCAAGAATTTGTCTGCACCTCCAATTTGTTCAAATTCCTAGCTATGGCACTGAAAATGTCCAAAATTTAATGTTTGGTGAACAACCAGAAAGTTACTTTGATAACAGTACAGTTGAATGGTGCTCTGAAATGTATATTTGGTTGTATGACAATAATCTGATAAAAATTATAACGATAACCAGTTTCTAATCTAAAGTGCAATAAATGTATACATGTATGTAACTAAGTTCTTTCTATAAATTCTGGGCAACTCAAAATTTACATGGGCAAGCTAAAGTTATGATGTGACTTTCAAAAATGTCAAGTCAAAAAAGATCCCAAGAGCATACTACTCCATTAAAAGAAAGAAAAAAGTTAATGCATGTATCTTTGAAAAAATAAAATACCTGTACTATACTTGCGTAGCTAATGAAAATGTCATGTTTTTATTTTATTCCACCAAATATTTACATCATCAAGGTTTTATCACCTGCCATTTTAAAACTGATCATTACCTGTTTATAAAAGTTATATTCAGACTGAAAATAACCATAATATTCTAATAGAAAATATTTAAATAGTATTATAATTATTCAGTAAAAACTAATATATTGAAATATGACCATTACTCCAACTGTACAAACATTGCGACATGTACATTGTAATTATTATGTACTATTTTGTAATGTATAAAGTTTTAAAATGGTTGTAAAAAGGTGAGTTACAGTTTGGCAATGTTTGCCAAGTTCTTAATTTTATCCTTTTGGATAAACAGATCATTTTTTACACCTTTTTAATTTATAGGTTTAGCTATACAAGAATTACCAGTCTAACATTAATATTTTCAAATGTCATTCAGCATTCTGAAGTTTCCATTGTTTTAACTATAGTGATTTCTAAAATTCTGTTATAATTTAAATTTTGAAATATCAAACTTGGTAGAATATTAACATTAATAACTATGATTAAGGAACGTGTGTGAAACCTATATTTACATGCAGTACTATATTATTTAGTAAAGCACGAATATCTATTGCTGTGTATTATTCAATCATTAATAATTGAATAAATAGGATTATTCGTGAGGACTAGTCACTTTTCTAGGTTACTTGTCATCAGGATGACAGAAAATATTTCATTTACAGTTTCATTTACAGATTTTTGCTCTAGTTACTAAGTTAGTTACATGTAAAAAAAAAATTAAATGGTTGAATGATTATAATTATACTGTCGCATCACATCAATAGTTTTCATAAAACTTGGTTTTTTGTAACTTGAATTAAAGTAGTCATCTCCCTCTCCATTTGGTTACCACAATAGTTAAAGTTGGTTTAAGATAAGTATTTTAATGTACAAAATATTAATAAATACACTACAATTGTGGTGGCTGTTGATTTTGAGTCAGAAGGATAAGACTCAAGAGTCATGTTCAGGTGGCAAGTAATGTGTTTACGACTAATCTTGTCAAGGACGTCGTGTCTTCTTTTTTATCTGCATGTACGTACATGTATTTTGTGGTAAATTATTAAGTGATGACATTTCACCCATTTTTTGTTGTTGGGTACTTTATTTAGATAAATATATTGATTTGACACACTGTCCACAGTTATTAATATCATGATCCATACTACAATGTACTTCTAAGATAAAATGTATTTAAATTTTAAAAGTTTGTTTTCACATTCATGTATGAAAACTACTAGAAGCACTGATTTTCCGCGATAATGGAAAAAACTATCTTAAATGGAATTCACAACTTTTTTTTGAGATCATTATTACTCGTCTCCAAATAGCACAGTTTATTAATTAAAGTGATTTTCCAGTGTCAGTTTAAAAACAAACAAAAATGGTTAATACTTGACTCCACTGATATCTGTATGTGTTACGCCAAATTAGTTTGGCGCACAGACGATCACCAGTTGTTTGCTTTTATACTTCCGTTGATTTAACATAAAGAACCGGACATTTCTTTTTTTGTTTTGTTTTTAAATGTGTTATTTTTCTCAAATTCTCCCACAGTTACGCAAGTTAAAGATTTATTACATATTTTGGTTCAATTTATTTATAATAGTCATCATAATTTTAAATGATGGAAATTGGTTTTCACGTTTGGTAAATAAATAATACAATTAAAGTCAGTTTTATATAATCGATTCTAATTTTCGCAAAAAAACTAGATTTACTGAACTCGCTGTGATTACGTGTTAAACAAGTTTCAATTCATGTGGGTTTTTTTTGGGGGGAGGGGGTTTAATGGATAATATTTCAATGGAACACAAAATAAACTTATAAAATGTACTGAAACGAAAAAAATCCAGAATTTCTTAAATTCTGAAATAGAAAAGAGGAAAATCTGAAGTGGAAAAAGGGGAAAATCTGAAATGGAAAATCAGTGCCTCTAAACTACATGTATACCGACATATAGTATACGTACATTTATATGTATATACATTTATGTGTAAGGGGTCATCCATTTTGTTTTCATCATTTTCACGAGCGTACAAAACATATTTTGGGCGGAGGGGGGGCGAGGAGGGGATTAAAGGGACATGTACGCTTTTCAAAATAATAAATGACAATAATAACAGCAGCTAAATAATTTAAAAAAAAATCTTTTCAGTTTGTATGCTTTTGGGTGGGAGGGAGGAGGTCTGAAAAAAAAGTACATTATGTATGCTTGTGAAAATGAAGGAAAAAAATGTATGACCACCTAATGACTTATGTGTTTTCATCATATTTTATTTGCAGATGAAACCCATATTATCGTGCCTTCAATTTCTTCAAAAACATGGCGGCAGAAAATAAATACAAGTACATTTCATCCTGGGTTCATACATATTGTCAAAATATGACGACAAATGCAAACAGTGAAGATTTCTGGTTTTCTTTCTTTCTGAGAATGCCAGAAATGTGTATGCAATTTAATCGGATCATTTTGTTTTCTGTACTAGCCCAACCATTGTAGATCATGTAGGGAAACTGAATAATGGCCGAAGCCAGTAAGAATACGCCAAATTATTGTTCTGTTGATGACATTAGTGTACCTTCGTCAAGAAGTTTGCCATGCATTGAGCCGTTGCCACTTCGGGAGAGGAGTAACAGTGACTCTAATCTGAATCTTGCCAGCCCGCAAGAATGGTCGAAGCTTACGGTAAACAAGAACAAGTTTGTGTTGGGACAGGACAGTCATTTTGTTGTGTCGTGGGATATTAAGGAAGATGTCGGGGCGATGGACTGGATTGACTTATGTCCTGCAGGTAAAACATATTTAAGGCCTAAAAAAAAAATTCTGATTTATTTTACCTACTTCACATTATATATATAGGAAATAGATATATTTTGTTGTTGTTGCCATTTTAGTTTTGTTTTATCACTTTTGATGACAAACTGCAGTTGTGTCAGTTTTCAGTGATTAAAAAAATGTGAAATAAAAAATCTGCCTATGGATGCACCTACATATGTATATATATATATATGAAAAAATTATATATTATTTAAATTTTACTGGAAACAAGATTTTTTTTGTTTAGACTGTACATTTACCAAAAAGTTTTATAATTTTAGTCAATAATTTACTTAGGTTTAACGTGCTAATTTTTTTTAACGTACCAAGGAGAAATAATCAATTTTGTGAATGTGTTTTATAACTGTAATAAATGAATTGACACTGAAATGTTAATAATTTTTTTACAGTCGTTACAGATGGACACTTTTGAACATTAAAAAAACCATTCTCTTGATTTTAAAGAATATCAGCTAATACATGTATATATGTTAGTTACTAGTGTAAATAAAAAATAAATTGAACAAAAAGAAGTAATTAGCAATAGCAGTATTAACTTTCAAAATAAGCAAAATGTCAAGTACAGTACTTGAGTAGTGAAAATTCTGGGGAAGAAAATTTATTTTTATTTCAGTTTTTTCTAATATTGAGAAATTGTATTATTATAGTATTTCTTTTTTAAATTTTATTATGCATAATCAAACTATTTATTTAAAAAAAATTAAATTGATTTTGACAAAATAAACTGTCCTGTCTAAGTGTCTTACTGGTTCAAGCACATTACACTACAGATACTGTAGTGTCTATTTTAACAAATAGGTTTGTGATGTAAAAGACTTCATCCATCCTAAGAACTGTGTGATTGAATTGATATTCTGAGTTAATTTCTAGCATTATTTCCTTTACAAAAAAAATCCTTTTGAGATTTCATCTAGTCTAGTTTAAAAGCTATCAGAGAACAATCAGGACATTACCACAGACAATATTTTATTGTTTTATACTGACGTTGATAAAGAAAACACATTGTCTGTCTGTAAGGTTACATATACTGTATATGAATATTAATTAGGTTACAAAATCAATGTCGAACAAAACAGTTATAAAATATCCATAATATGTACACTAACTTTATTTATTTGTAGTTGTGTTCCACTTTTATTTTTGATAAATAAATATGGCAAGTTGTTTTGTTTTGCCATGTATTCTGGATGTGACACACATATACTTCATTGATCACCTACATGTACACTAACCCATCCCACAATAAAACATGTTTATTAAAATGAATACACTTGTCTGACCCACCCTAAATATATGTGTCATGAAGATCACCTAAAATGTTTTCTATTGTGTACTGTGAATAATACTCTTAATGACATACACAGGTGTAATTTGATTCTCCAGTCAGTCATTAGGTTAAGGACATGCCCTTTTATCAAACTTATATGTACATGTTCATTTAGATATATATATATATATAGTCAAACCTGCTTTTACAGCCACCTCTATAATGCGGCCACCTGTCTATGATGGCCACTGAGGTCCCCCCCCCCAACACATTTTACCTCTGTATGACAACCACCTGCTGAATTTGTTATTCATGTGACATGTTTTCTAATGATGTTTTTGTCTACTACAGGTGTGTCTGATTCTACGAAGTATTAAATTTATTTGTTATTCATATGACATGTTTTCTAATGATGTTTTTGTCTACTACAGGTGTGTCTGATTCTACAAAGTTTTAAATT
>JAULBS010135231.1:0-13125 GCA_032355785.1 Symmetromphalus regularis | reverse complement strand
GGGCGGGCGGGCGGGCAGGCAGGCAGGCAGGCAGGCAGGCAGGCACCCATTAAGGACAACCCAATTTAATTGTCTGTTTCTCATTTCAGAAAGGATTGTTTAACAACACTCCAGCATGTTGGTTATTCAGTGACTATTACAAGTATATGTCAAAACATGCAGAGTTTGCAACTCATGGTCTTCAGAAGAAACATGCAACCACCACATAGCCAATCTTTCCAATTCCGTGCATGTTTGTCTTTAGTGAAAATTATTTATGTTGAAACTGTACTGGATTTTGCTCAAACGGAAAACCTCACTTTTATTCATCCTGAGTGGGATGTACCTCAGAAGGGTCTGACCTGTTGGGCTATTTCCCCATTCCAGCCAACGGTCTACAACTGGTGTATCTAATGCTGTGGGAAGGTGCAATATAAGAGACTCCTTGCTTTTAATAGGAAAGAGTAGTCTATGTGATGGTAGCTGGTTTCTTTTGTAAACCTTGTGTCATAAATACCATGAATTTGACACCTAATAGCCACTGATTAATCAGTGTGCTGGGGTGTCACTAAACAAACAATCATTTCCTTTTATTCCTTTATTTCAGACGTACATGTAGCTATATTTTTTTGATAATATATAGATAGGCAGGCAGGCGGGCGGGTTGGTGGATAGGCAGGCAGGCCATCAAATAAGCAGGTGGGTGGACTGGCTGTCTGGCCGATGAGGGAGTGGGTGGGCAGGCAGGTGGGCTGGCTGTTTCGTTGGTGAGTGGGTGGGCTGGCTGTTTCGTTGGTGAGTGAGTGGGTGGGCAGGCAGGTGGGCTGTCTGTCTGGTTGGTGAGTGAGTGAGTGGGAGGGCAAGCAGGTGGGCTGGCTGTCTCATTGGTGAGTGAGTGGGTGGGCAGGTGGGCTGGCTGTCTCGTTGGTGAGTGAGTGGGTGGGCAGGCAGGTGGGCTGTCTGTCTGGTTGGTGAGTGAGTGGGTGGGTGGGCTGGCTGTCTAATTGGTGGGTGAGTGGGTGGCAGGCAGGTGGGCTGGCTGGCTGTCTGGTTGGTGGGTGAGTGGGTGGGTGGAAGGGGTTATGGGGTGGGTGGGCGGTCAGGCAGGCAGACAGGCTGTCAGATACTTTTAATAAAGATGATAAAAAAAGAGAAGCAGAGCACATTTAGGTAGAGATAATTGAAAGGAAGCTGTAATCATCTTAACTGGGAATAAATAAAACAATAATCAGTGATCAGAGAGACACCATCCATCCCAGCATGGTGCTAGTTAGTCAACAGAAAGGACCGTCAGTGCCAGCCACATGTCCAGACCAATAAACTTCCTAATGGGATAATGGATTTTTCATTAGGGCAGGTTGTTAAATATCTTGTCTTGTTAAGATAACAGGTCCACTGAATGCTTATCCATGTACTGCCACCATGGGTGAGATATTCGTCTCCTCCTGTTCGTGTACTCCCATCAAATAATGACTATTGGTACGGGCGTGTTTATGTACTCTAATTGATGGAGGTATTAGTTTTTAATTCCGTAATTAGATTGTACGACAAAAAGGTCTGAACGTCTAGGTATATAAAAAAAAAATTGTCTGCCTTTGAATCCAAAATGTATTTATGCAGGTGGGGTTAAAGATGTGAGAGTTTGAAAGGAAAGAACAGTTTAATAAGCTAATCAGTTATCAGACTGTTTTTCACAGCATCTGTGAGAAATAGAGCGGGACGTAGCTCAAATGGTAGAGTGTCAACCTGTGAACCGGTCTGTCATCCGATCAATCCTTCTTAGTGGACCCATTTGCCGTTTGGGTTATTTTCTGTTCCAACCAGTGGTCCACAACTGGTTCATCAAAGGCCGTGGTATGTGCTGATAGCTTAACTACTGCACTACCGGCGCTGGTCCTAAGCAAACAAATTGTATTAACCACCTAGTGAAATAAACCCATTGGACTATTTCTTATTCCAGCCAATGGTTCATAACTGGTATAACAATCATTGCAGTATGTACTGTCCTGTCTGTGGGAAAGTGTATATAAAAGATTTGTTTATGCTAAACTGAAAGAGAATCCTACGGATTGGAAGAGGATTTTTTCTAAAGATCATCAGTTGCAAATATAGTGAGTTTGACACTTAATAGCCGCTGATTAACCAATGTGCTGGGGCTTCATTAAATAAACAATCCTTTCATTTTTTATACCAAGATCCATGAACAAGTGATTGAAATAAAATCTAACCTAAGCATATTATGACTAAAATGTCCATTAAAAAAATAACCACTTTTTTTTTAACAGATATGAACTTCATACAGAACAAAACAGTAAGGTTTTACCAACAGATCAGCTCATTTGTGGCTTAAAGGGCATTGTAAAGATCGTTATTGAAAAACATCAGTCAATGAAGTGCTGAGTCATGGCAATAAAGAGTTAATGAGTGGCACACATCAGGAAGCTGAGACTGACCAGAAAAACCATAAAGGAGCCAGAGAACGAGAAAAAAAAAGTGCAATGAGCAGAAAATTGCTACAGTGACCATCGGCATTCGGATCATCCTTGTTTTAGAGACAGCCCCAGGCTCTGCTAAATGGAAGGACCTCAGAAGAAAATGGAGGAATTCACATCGAATGAAAGCATTCTGATATGAATCACCGTGGTGACGTCTGAAACAGTAATATGAACATGTCGTTTGCCTTTTAGCTAATAATGAGCATTCGGGTTGATGATTATCCTCCTAATTACAGTCAACAGTTTGTTTTATGGGCTTCTTTGTAAAGAAAAGTGAGAAAAAGATTTTTTTTCTTCACTTTTCAATGAAATTATGTCCAATATTTTTTTTTAAAGAAATCAACTGGTTTAGATTTATTCTTGTGACATCTAGGTTACATGCTGATTTTGTGTAATGAAAATGTGGAAATTACTTCAGTTTAAATACATTAAATGTCATGTGACTCATTGGTTACAATATATTTAAGGTTTTTTTTCTTGGTTGACCCAAAAATCAAAAGTGAAATATTTTTCTTTAGAAGGATTTTTCAAATATTTTTTTTAATACTTCCTACATTACATAACTAAAGAATAAATATTTAATATATTTAATACTTCAAATCTGATTATATATTATAAAAAGGAATTAGAAATTATATATTTTTTTAAATCAAGCATTATCATTTATAATGAATGATTAATTTTTCTTTCTTTCTAACCATTTAAAATATCCCCAAAAAGTTAAATGACCATTTTATTTTTTATTTGTTTTTTTGATAACTCTTTAAATATTTTAAAAGGAAAAAAAAAAGCCATATATGCATGAAATCCAATCCAAAAAGAAAAAGAAAAAAACCAAGCATTATCATTTACAATGAATGGCTAATTTTTCTCTCTTTCTAACCATTTAGAAAATTATTCCAAAAAGTTAAATGACAATTTTATTTTTTATTTATTTTTTTATGACTCTTTAAATATTTTAAAAGGAAAAAAAAGACATTTGCATGAAATCCAATGCTTGTATTTCCGAGTTGACAGCTTCAAGTCATAAACTGACAGACCAAGGACACATTAAATTGACAGAAGTTTAAACTTGTCAAAAACACACTACTTTAAATTTTGCTAAAAAAAATTTATTTATGTTCTGAAGCTAATACTAAAAACAGTAAATTATAGTTTCAATAATTTCTTATCATGGTTTAAAATAGATAATATCATTTGCTTTTTGAAATTTTCAGATTATGTTTGACTTTAAAATCCTATCTTACATGTCTCGACGTAAGTGACACACTATAACCTATATATAACACAAAGGTTATATAAAAATAGAAGACTGTGTGATAAAATAGAAAGTTATGACTCATTGTCAGAATTATCACTATGGTTATCCATTTTGTTACATAAAAAAATAGGTTTCCTTTATTTTTGTTAGCAATCTGCTAAATGTGATATCTAAATAAGTCACGGATGAGCTGTCAATAAAGATGGCTGGCTATTTCATGCATGATCAAATTTTATGATAAAAAGGGTTAAAAGTCAAAGAATTATGATAGATTTTCAAGAAATCATAACATACCTTTAAAAAAAAAAGAAGATAATTTAGTTTTTTATTAAATGTGCCTTAAAGTCAGCTGTCGGTATGTTTGAATATTGGTAATGTAGTGAAACTGGAAAAGACATGTTTTCAAATGAGCCGTGTTTTCAAAAGGCAATGAGTTGATAATAACTAAACATAGAAAATTTGTCAAAAGCCACAAAAATTAAATTAAACTTTAAAAAAAAACCAGATCCTGGAAAACGGACATTAAACTTTCAAAGTACTGATTCATGTATTTTGTAATCACTTAATTATTAAACTGGTAAAAATAAAAATGAATTTTGGCAGAACTGCATTTGAATTGTTCATTTTGTGATGTTTCAGTTTGTAAAATTCTTTATTTTAACATTTCTTTTGTTATAAATTTCTTCATTTTGTTATTACTCATTTTGCAATGATTCCTCAATTAATAATTTTCTTCACTTCCTGATTCTTAACTTTTTTTTGGTTTTGCATTTTGTATATTTCTTCATTTTTTTAATTCTTCACTTTGCAAACTTTATGTAGTGATTCCTTTTCAGTGTCTTCATTTTGCAATTCTTCACATTGTTCTGCAATCTGCCACACAATAAAACCAGTCTATACTGAATGGGTGAAATGTTAGAATCCTCCATCAAAATATAAAGAAATTACAAATGTCTTGACCTGGGATCAACCCACGGTGCACTGTATAAGTAGGCAGAGCAGCTGCATAAACCCAACAGAACATGCCTCCCATACGAGTCTCCCAATGAAGTAATTAAAAGTGTATTAAATCTTCAGCGCTGGTCCCCAAACCTGTACCAAGAAGCATTTGAGCAAAGTGGATCTGATGGGAGATTCGTATCATCATATTTTGTCAATTATAGAAATTGATTTTACATTGCACTCGTTCCTCTGACTCTTGGATATTGGTGATCTTTTCTTCATCACATTTATGAATTTTTACAAACAGTTTAGTAACTGAAAGAATATACTGAATTTTGAAATAATCATGATATAATATTAGGGATAAAGCTGGTTCCATTTTTTCATAAAATTGGAAAACAATTATAATCAGGAAAAGATCAAAATTAGGAAATTCTGAAGCAACATTAAGGAATTCATACATGACATCATGAGAAACGGCATATTTCTAGCTATAACTTTTCTTCTAAAGAACTAGGCCAAGAAAGGTCAATGTTTTTGAAAATGAGAAGTTTGGAGTTCAAGAATTCAACATGCCACTGCAATCATGGTCATAGTGTTTAATATTAAAATGCTCCCAGCAATGTTTTATTTTGTCAATTTTAAAGAAATTATTAAGCACTGCGGGGAGTTTGGTGCACCTGGTGAGTTACTTCCCTTATTTTAAATATAGATTAGTTGATTTTATTTGTACCCTTTGGTTATATGATATTGGAGAAAAAGTCACACACAAATAGTGGCATTTTAAAGTTCTATATTCAGATAATTTAAGGACTTTGGACTTAACAAAACTCAATTTTATTAAAGTACTTTAAAAGCTGAGTGGTCGCTTCATGTGCGATGGGTCATCAGATCAATCCCCTTCTATGAACCCTTTGGGATATTTCTCATTCCAGCCATTGGTCCATGACTGGTGTAACAAAGGCCTGGCATGCACTGTCCTGTCTATGGAAAAACATGTATAAAGGTCCCTTGCAGCCAGCAGGAAAAAGTAGCCTGAAGACATGATGGAAATACTGTAAGTTTGTCACCTGTCATTAAACAAACAAACCAGGCAGGTGTGCTTTTTGGGGGCTAGAAAGGTGGGTTTTTTTTATGGTAATAATATTTTATTATTATTATTTATTATTATTATTTTTAGTTTTTGTTTTTTTTAACTATGAAGTGAATAAGAGAGACTATAGCTTGAATTTTTTTTTAATAAATCATATTAATACCTATTTATCAGCAGTCTTATTATTTTTAATATTATTATTGCTACAGTTATTATTATCAGTATTGTTTTTATTACTATTGTTATATTATTATCATTACAGTACCATTACAATTATCATTACCATATCACCACCAAGAGGGAATGTATAAATAAAATACTGAACTGAATACTGAATATCCACTTCCTTGAGGTATGATATTTTATACATTATCGATCCCCATCGCCTGCCCCTGCAAATGTTTTTGCACACGCACCTTCAAACCAGCATAAATCACTGCTTTTATCTACACATATATAGCTAACTATATACTTGTATCTATTGTACTGACGTAAATGTTTTGAACTTGAAATTTATGTTGTCTATGAACAAATTATAATTTTAAAAAACCTCACTGTCTATGACAGAACCCAAGATATACATGACATAAACATGTTTTTTAAATGCATCTTGCTATCTTGGAATGTGTTTCATAAACAATTTCTAATCTTGAAGTTCTCTTTTAACCCAAACCCCTGACGGGAAGAAAATAGGCTATGCACAGTTGGACAAGCATGACTCGATTAAGGAAAAGCCAGATAGCATACTAAGTTTGTCTGTTCCTTGTGTGAGTGTGATGGACAAATCTAGATGGGGATATTCAAGCCTCTAGTACTAGCTGTCCTTGTATGGCTTTTCATAGAGGTCGATCCACATGAGTCATTTGATGATTTTCCTCCTCAGTGGACTCATCCGCAGCTCGAGTTATTTTCTGTTCCAACCAGTGGTCCACAACTGGTTCATCAAAGGTCGTGGCATGTGCTGTCCTGTCTGTGGGACGAAGCATATAAAAGACCCCTTGCTGCTTATCAGAAAGAGTAGCCTATGTGGTGACAGTGGGTTTCCTTTATAAAAAATATGTCAGAATGACCATATGATTGACCTCCAATAGGCGATGATGAAATAAAAATCAATATGCTCTAGAGGTGTCGTTAAATAAAACAAACTTTTTTTTTTTGATGATTTTCCCGAGTGGGACGTAGCTCAGAGGTAGAGCATCCACCTGAGGTATGATGGATCATCGGATCGATCCCCTTCAATAGATCCAATGAGATGTTTATTATTCCAACCAGCAATCTATAATTGTCATAACGAAGAACATGGGAAAGCTCATATAAAAGAGGCATGATTTCTAATCTAACATTACCCTTTTCTGGGCACAAGTGATGAATTATTTGATTTTTTTTTACTTAATAACATCACTAGAGCACATTGAATTATCTCCAACCGGCCTCCATGGTGCAGTGGTTAAGCTATCGGACTCGAGACTGGTAGGTACTGAGTTTAAATCTCAGTCGAGGCATTGGATTTTTAATCCCTGTATCGGCTCCAACCCAGAACGAGTGCTCTGCAAGGCTCAGTGGGTAGGTGTATACCACTTACACCAACCAGTGGTCTACGACTGGTTTAACAAAGGCCGTGGTATGTGCTATTCTGTCTGTGGGATAGTGCATATAAAAGAACCCTTGCTATTTATCAAAAAGCAGCAGGTTTCCTGTCTCCTACTAACACTAACCTCTGTCCTGGACAGACAGCACAGGAACCTGAATTGTGTACTCAGGACAACATGCTTGAACCTTAATTGGATATAAGCATGAAATAAATACAACCAACCAACCAACCAACAATGTAGTGGGCCAGAATCATATTTCTAAAAAAAGTGAGTCAATCAAGTTTTACATGTATACATGTAAATGTAAATCTATGACAGAATAGTAAAATTAATACACCCTTTTTTTTAAGGAAGAAAGTATTTTCATTTTAAAGTAAATTCACTGGACAGCAAAAATATCTAGATGAATTAAAACTGTCTTTGGAATGATAAATCATCCACCGGATTCTAGAAACTGGTAAATCATCCAAACTGATTCTTGATACCAAGTAATTAATTTCCTAATTTTGGAAGAAAAAAAATAATTGCTGAAACATGCCATCCCAGAGTTTATACATTACTAAAACCAGCACTGTGTAAAGTGAGTTTTGTTTATGTAGATAAGTATAGTATAAATAGAGATTTTTATTTTTAACGGGAAAAAACACAAACATCATTTCATAGAAGACAATATACACTGAAGTCACGCATTAGCTCAGATAGGATTAATCTAAACGGGACCAGTTTATCTAATTTGTGCTTCTCTCCATATTAGACATCTTATCTTGTCCAAAGATGGGTCAAGAGTTTTTTTGGTGAATGGCAGCTCAGAATGAGAATTAGCAATCTTCTTAATGGGACTCCCGCCACTTGACTGGCAGTTTTTGAAAGTATTGTGTGTAGTTGCAGTTGCTTGAAGCAGACAGTCACTTACTACCAGTCTAGTTCTACATATTTCAGCCATATTGCAGTCTGCCATCTTCAGAATTAAGTCTGGCCATCTTATTCTTACATAGTTCAGCCATTTTGCAGATCTAATTCTAGCCATCTTACATAGTCCAGCCATTTCACTGATCTAATTTCAGCCGTCTTACATAGTCTGACCTTCTAGCATTCAGTTATCTCAGGCACGAATGCAGAATTTCTGAAAGGGAGGTCCAAATGTGATGGATGATGGTTAATTTTCACATCCATCCACTCATAAAATGTAAAAAAAAAAAATTGAAAATGAGAAAAGTGTGGTGAGTACAGACCCCTGGACCCCCCCCTCAGTATCATCAGACCTAATTCTAGCCACTGTACTTAGTTCAGCCATCTTCAGTTTTGTCTACCATTGTTATTTCTTGCTTTTTACAGCTACATCTGGTTCTAAAGAAAAATGTTTTGTGTGCACGTTATTGTTAGCTTTTTCTCCATGTTGTTGGAAATGGAAATGTTTCTCATGTATTGAGAAAATCTATGAGTAATGTTTTTGCTACACAAAGCAAAATTAATTTTAAACTGACATGAATGTTCAAAAATACTGGAACCAATATGAAATGTTTTGTCCACCTGACAAAAGAAGGGTATATATTTTTATTTTTAAAAGTTAGAGGTAGCAGCAAATATTTTTTTTTTTTTAAGTAAAGTTTGTTTTATTTAACAACGCCTCTAGAACACATTGATTTATATCTTATCATTGGTTATTGGACGTCAATCATATGGTAATTCTGACACATGTATGTAGAGGAAACCCGCTTCTGCCAAATAGGCTACTTTTTGCGATAAGCAGCAAGGGGTATTTTATATGCACCGTCCCACAGACAGGACAACACATACCACAGCCTTTTGTGGACCACTAGCTGGAATGGAAAATAGACCAAACTGCAGATGGGTCCACTAAGAAGGATCGATCCAATGACCGAGGAGTAGAAGAAGTGACTTCTCCCTTGTCAGAAGAAATGGAAGAAGTTTGAGAATATAGAAGTGAACCCACAGCCAGCTAAATAATAAATAATCACTGTTGTCCTTCTTGTAACATTGGAACGAGTTCTTGTACCACTGGAACGAGTCCGTGTGCCACTGGAACGAGTCTTTGTGCCACTGGAACGAGTCCTTGTGCCACTGGAACGAGTCCTTGTGCCACTGGAACGAGTCCTTGTGCCACTGGAACGAGTCATTGTGCCACTGGAACGAGTATTTGTGCCACTGGAACGAGTCTTTGTGCCACTGGAACGAGTCTTTGTGCCACTGGAACGAGTCTGTGTACCACTGGAACAAGTCCTTGTGCCACTGGAATGAGTCCTTGTGCCACTGGAACGAGTCCTTGTGCCACTGGAATGAGTCCTTGTGCCACTGGAACGAGTCCTTGTGCCACTGGAACGAGTATTTGTGCCACTGGAACGAGTCCTTGTGCCACTGGAACGAGTCTTTGTGCCACTGGAATGAGTCCTTGTGCACAGGAATGAGTCCTTGTGCCACTGGAATGAGTTCTTGTACCACTGGAGCTAATTCTTGTACCACTGGAACGAGTCCTTGTGCCACTGGAACGGGTCTTTGTGCCACTGGAATGGGTCTTTGTGCCACTGGAACGAGTCCTTGTGCCACTGGAATGAGTCCCGTTTCATAATTTTACCATTTTTTTCAACATTATTGCCATCATTATTTTCCCATTTTCAAATCAATTTATTTTCATTTGGGGCTGACACCCCAAGCCAATTTGTCAACGACATTGTCTAGACGTATAATTGCTTAATGTGAACATATAATTGCTTAATGTGAAAGGACTATAAAATGCCATTTTATAATGTGGAAAATAAATATGCTAAATATGCTTGGTGTCAAAGAGTGATTTCAATAACTCAGAGTATAAAAAGTGGGTGTGTCAAAACAACGTCAAAAGTAAATGTCAACCTGTAAAGATTTTTTATTAATTATAATACAATAGAGATGAACAATGGTATCGTCAGTCGCTGAATATCACCAGCAGATCAAAGACAAAGAAATTGACATCCAACTCACTAGTAATTGCGGTCTGATTATAAGCAGTGCGCAGAAGACGATTTGATTAAAATTGCATTCCATTGCATGTCTGTTTAATCAACATGTAGGTATAATCGGAATGAGCAATGTACATTTGTGTATTTTCAGGAAGAACCATCATCTGGGTCACTAGATTCAACCTTGTCCCTAACCACTTACGACACTGCAGTGATTCATGAATATTAATGAGCTGACACCATTTTTTTTCTCTCCTGATAACGTGTTTCATTTGAGAAAATTACGACGCCATTTTCTGAAATATATATTTTTTCTTTGGTCTGAAATATACACAATAAAAACTGTGAGGTGCATACATAAACAGGGGCGTTGGAACGAAATTTATATCGAGGGGAGGGGGCTGCTCCTGTTTCCAGTGAATAATTCAACAATGAATAAGAAACATATTTATGAAAACTATGGAGAATGGGGGAGGCTGTAGCACCCCTCAGCGCACCAGGCTCCAATGCCCCTGATAAATAATGATGTCATTTTGGCCTGATCAACAACATACTTTGTATTTTAATCAGCACAGTGCATGATTTCAATATCGGATAAAATATTTACGAACAAAATACTAGTATTACAGCGATTATCACCCTTAGTGCACTTTCAACACTATTTCTGTTATGTCGAAATATGTCATTCGATTTCTTTATCATGGTTAGGGTAACATTACGACTTAAAGGAATATTCCCACAGAATTTAACCTTCTGGACATTGAAGGCGACATGTCTCACGAACATCATGCAAACGCTTGAGTACTGAAGGCGACATATCTTGCTAAACGAACTGGCCCTTTAAAATTAGTATTTCCCGTTGTTTAAATGCATTATTGGAGGAAATGACGCAATACCTATATGCATAGAATGTTGCCAATTGCAATGCAGATTTTTGAAGCATTAGAACTCCTGTATCGAACAAAATTTTCAGCATAAAAGCAGGTCTTTTTCATGAAGTTTTTCGTATGTGACGAGCAATGGCAGCGTGGCATCACGCAGAGGTTTTTAAGAGCTAATAGGGAATAAATATTATTTTGTAATTTACTGAAGGTGAGGATTTTGATTCTGAATATTGGGAGCGAATAGCGAGAGAATGTCAAATAAATAATTTGAATGACACCGAGTGTGAGGGCAAGAATATGGTGTTGAATGTGAGCAATCCGACCATAAATACAAATTACCAAGTGTGGTTTACAGGCTTTTTGTTTGTTTTTACACATTTCTAGACCAAAAACCGTGCACCTACAAAAAAAAGCTTTGGAATACTCAAAAATAATATTAATTTGTTAATACCTTTATATTATTTTATTGTTTTGTTAAGTTTTCAAGTCAAAATATTTTTCTCGAAATTAATCCAGTTTTTCGAGAAAGTAACTCTAAAAAGAATTCAGTAGTCTAAAGGTTAAGGGATTTATGCTTGAAACATTGATTACGAATGAAACTTACATGCATTTGTGGTACTAGATCTCACTTTCGTATCACACAAGACATTTTAACTGAATCATGGTATAGGGAATTCCATGCTGAGACGACTGAATTTTTTCACATTTAAAAATTAGAATGCTTCAAATTTCAAGAAATGTTTTGCAGCTACAAAAATATTCAGATGTTTCAAAAGAACTGCTAAAGGAGGGAATATACATCACATGACTCGAAATATATACGTCACACCTCCTTCAGTGGAAAAAAAACATTATTTTTTTATATTTATTTGTCAGTGAGCATAATTAATTATTATTTTTAAAATATTGATAATAAGTGAGATGCAGTGATTATGTAAGAAGTTGAATAAAGTATTTCTAAGGACAAATAAAATGTTTATATTTAAAATTAATTATTTGTTTTCGAAACTAAATAGGTCACGGGTCCGTGGGAGTATGCATTTAATGCGCTTTCAACATTATTTCCGTATATCGAAAAATGGCATTCGCTTTCTTTATCATGGTTAGGGTAACATTACAACTTAAACTGATTTCAATGTGAAATACAACATGTCACTCTCATTGCAGAATAAACGGTGTGCCATCTATCACCTATTGTAGGAACTATCAAAGGTCATTTATTTCAAGATGGAGACGCCCATAATTATTCAAAACATGTTGAATGTAAACAATCTGCGATTCCTATTTCTAATGTTGATTTTGATGAGAAAGGGATGTAACTCAAACAGTAGCGTGTCTGCCTGTGAACCGGTTGGTCATCGGATCGATCTTTCTCAGAGGACCCATTTGCAGTTTGGGATATTTTCCACAACTGGTTCATCAAAGGCCATTGTATGTGCTGTCCTGTCTGTGGGACTGAGCATATAAAAGATCCCTTGCTCTAGAGGCGTCGTTAAAACAAACTTTACGTTTACTTTTTTGATGAGAAAGATGCAGCAGAAATGTTTCATTTTCGATGTTGCTCATCGTAATCTGTATAAAACCAGGTTTCGATAAAGCGGTATAAAATCGGTTCATTGCAGTATCACAGGGGTGAAAATTTATTTCATAAATGTTCTTGCCTTCAGGCAAGTGAAAACTAGAAACTTTATTCCACTGAGCTGTACAATACTTACCTAAATTTTTATGTGAGAGGTTTCTGATCAATGACAAAAATAACTCTTCGTAAGGGCGACAACTCCAAACGCTACTGATGGTTGCAGAGCGGGATGTAGCTCAAATGGTAGAGTGTCTGCCTATGAACCGGTCAGTCGTCGGATCGATCCTTCTCAGTGGACCCATTTGCAGTTTGGGCTATTTTCCATTCCAGCCAGTGGTCCACA
>JAULBS010135220.1:0-13126 GCA_032355785.1 Symmetromphalus regularis | reverse complement strand
TTGGGAACATCCTGTGTTGATAGGTATTGCGTCATTTCCTCCCATAATGCATTTAAGCAACAGGAAATACTAATTTTGAAGGGCCAGTTCGCGTGTCGAGAAAAGTCGCCTGCAGTGTCCAGAAGGTTAAGCAAGAGTGATACTATTAATGTAATACATTTACTGGTGCAGTATAATTAGCACATATTGTATATCATGTACTAAGGAAGAAATACATTTTTAGTGTATTTTCATTGGGCGAGAGATTTATTATTGTGGACTGGACATGTAAAAGTACTTTTTTAACTCTTGGTGGTAGTGCCAAATTGTTTAGTATAATTTAGCAAGAAAGAATTTGTGGTAATTTATAACCATGCAAACAACAAATGTTTATATCTTAATTGATTTCAGATGTATTTAATAATATTTTTGATCTAGTGAATGGCCCCACAACAGCCATAACACAAGTTATGAGTACATCAGCTGTGACTTCTTCCATTTCCTTGATGTCGCAAATGAAGACTATTCCTTCCATCCAACTTCCATCAGGCAATGTTTTGCCTGCACAGAAACCTATCATGAGGGTTACTCCTATGTCGGCAACATCTGGTGTATCAGTAGCTGTTGCACGGACTCTGCCGAGTCTTGTTTCTAGGATTCCATCACCAGGTACTGCTTTTTCTTCTTTGCATAAACATCTTTTTCTTTTTAAAAAAAAGGTTGAAAATGTTAAACTTTATTTCTGTTGAAATTTATGAAAATACTGAGATCCTGATTTCCAGCATGTCTGTAGTGACTTGTTGGCATGAAAATCTCAGATAGTAAACTCATTTCTGATCCACTGATGTCAGAATACTGGTATTGGTCTACAGAAATGGAACATTTAAATAGGCAGGCATTTTATGTTCTTATTCACAAATCATAGCCTGTTTTCCATTCATCAATTTTCAGATGTTTAGTGTTAGGTTTTTGATTTTATTCTTAGGATTTGATGAATATTCTAGAATTTTCTTAAATGAAAAAACACATCTGTACTCCTTGGTTTTCTCGTTGCTATTAAGGTCAGCCTTGCCCTTGTTCAGAAAGAGTAGCCTATCTTCTGACATTTGTGAGTTTCTGTGAACCAGGTGTCATAAATACTGACATGTAACACCAGCCTTATGAAAACTAAAAGCGACATTTCTCGACAGGTTGTTATAACCAGTTAACTTTAAAAAATAAGTGTGTTGTGATACTTTATTTTCTTGGCACATTCGTGTTACCTACCATAAAATATTTTTTTTTTTTAAAACCTAATATATTTCTTGTAACTATTTTTGTTGACAATTTTAATTTGAAAAAAGTTTTCTCAGCAAAATTTACGTGATTGGCAACAATGGCATAACATTGTGCTCACATTGAAGACATAATAGCTTTTTCTGATTGATATTTTGATTGTTTATTTGAATATTTTCCATCAGTGGAAATTTGGCCAGTGTGACACGGAAGGTAAAGATTGAGGAAGATAGCATGCATGTGTAGCTTGTCTGTGTTGATTTTTAAACTCAAATGTGCCAATAAAATAGCAAAAATCACAATTACAATAAACAAAAATTAAAATAATAAGAATATTTAGTCCATACACATCAGTTATTTTAGGTTTTTGTAGGGTTTTCCATTCATAATGTGTGAAAGAAAGCAATTTACAAATACCCACTCAACCTGACATTTGTTAAAATTCAGTAGTCTAAAGGTTAATTAACCAGTGTGCTAGTGTGTCTTTATAACAATTCTTTTTCGTTGAGATCCTGATTTCTGGCATGTCTGTAGTGACTTGTTAGCATGAAAATCTCAGATAGTAAACTCACTTCTGATCCACTGATGTCAGAAAACTGGTATTGGTCTACAGAACTGGTACATAATATTCAAAAACTCATTAGTTTCAGCACCTCATCAGTGTGCGCGCAATAATTTCAAGTACCTCAGCTTATGAATTTGGCAGTCTTTCATTAGTCATTTTACTTGAAATGTATATCAAGATGTTTGGTGTTTATGACTAAACAGAACACATTCTTTTTCAGTTATTACTACCTCAGTAGCAAATGTTACAAAATTAAGAAAGCAGGATTCACCTGTTACAAAATGTGCATCAATGAAAAGTGCTGCAAGAGAGAAGAGTAGAATGGCAAGGTTAAAAAGGCTGAAGGAAGAAGAAAAATCTGAATTTTTTTTGGTAAGTAATTTGGTTAACAGAAACGAGGCTGTAATTATTAAAATATCTGTTCCAGTGTTGGAAATTCATTGATAATTGAGGTGGTCAGCAGGGCTCCGAACTTTGAAAAGTTGGTGGACCAACTGAATAATTGGTAGACCAACCTTTTTTTCACATATTACCTACCTGCAAGTTGTTTATTATTATTTTTTTTTACGCAAGTGTGTGTCAAAAATAAACTCCAGAGAAATATAGGGTTCTCATTCATCCAATAATATGAAGAGTCTGTGGACTCATAAGAGAAAATATGGAGAGTCCAAAACTAAATTTAGTGTCCATTGTGAATTATGAAGAGTCAACATTTAGAGTTGAAATTATATACCAAATAAGTCTATTGCCATGTACAACAACTGACAACACAAAAAAAATTCCAATTTAAAATAGTTTCATTTCATAATCAAAGTTCATACTGATGTATGTCTTTCTTTTTTTCACTCCATTATTACAACTCCATTGATGCAGGTTTAAAGTTGCATAGCTAAAATATTAGTGGTCAACGTATAAATATTTTGTAACTGAACGATTACCAACTAATTAAACTTTTCAAAAATGCTATTCCTATGCATCTTCTCATATTGTGAGAATATTGTATGTACAAAAAATTATGGTGTGCAACCTTTTCACCATGTGATGTTTGCCGCCATTTTTGTTTGATTTATTCAGTGATTATTGATACATTTAAAATAAATGTTTGCATTGCTGGATTACAGTTAAATATCTGGAAAAATAAACTGATGTGTACTGGTAAGAACTTTGTGGATACTACTGTAATTGCTTTGAAAATTAAGCAACACATTATTATGCTTGAAATGACCGATACTCGTCTGTGTTGTGTTTCCTTTAGTCACCTGTTTCCATACATTTCGTTGTCAAAGTATTAACTCTATATAGGCCAAACTCCTTCCTATTTTAAGACTTAAAATGACGTCTAATACAAGCAATATATTTATATATATTATTATATATAAGTTGTTGTTTTTTAATATAAAAAAAATATACATGCCGTAGATGGAATTGGCCTATGGAGTGTCCCATCCATGATCGCTGCGTCGATGACTCTTATGTAATACCCGGAATACACATTCTGTTGACAAATTTTAATGCTTTCGAGCGTCCTATCAATGTAAGATGTGCATGCATCGTCATTTTACTCATTAGCGTAGATGGCCCCAAATCTGTGAATAAAGCTATTTTGCACATGCGCATAGCGGCATCTTCCACGTACAAATGGACAGAATTTGTGTTTAACCGCTCGATAAAATGAAGACAGACAGACAAGACCGACATACATATAATTTATTAATAAATGAATAAACGATGTGAATCATTTCCCCACACGGATAAATAGCGTGTCATTGGGAGGTATTTAATTATTATATCACCGTAGCCTATCCAGACATGGAGGACACACGGGCTACCAACTTTGAAAAGTTCGTAGCCCGATCCAATTTCAGGTGGACTCGGGCTCCCGGCCATTTCCAACACTGCTATAATAATTGGGTCTGACTTTACTGATCATAATTTCATCCTTCAAAATTTGCAATGGTGCTCGGCATTGCCACTGTATAGTTGCTTTATGGTAGCATTATACTACTGTTCCAAAAATATTAGTATGCTCATTTTCATGAAATTGCCATCACGGTCCATAGCAAAATGATTTAGCTATAGCAATTACATGCGATCGTAAATATGTCTGAATGTTCAGGGCTGTAATCCATAATAGTGGGGGTGGTCTTTATTCAGAGTAGATTTGCTATAAAATAACAATATTTATAGTAGGGTGTTCTTAGACCCAGGGTTAGCTGTAGATGGAGTTTGACTATACAGTTCATGTATATTTTGTCTGTCTATAACACATGCAGATACATATAATATGTAAGTAAATGCAAGTGTAAAATCTTTTTATTTGATGTTTCTATAAAACAAATGAAATGTAAAAATAAATAAATAATTTAAAAACACAATACTGGATATATATAATAAAATAACAGTATATACATAATTATATCTCTGCTGACATTTCTCTCAGTATTATAAATACATCAGGAAATTAATGTGATCAAGAAATTAATATAGAAAATTATGATGACTTCATGCATGTTGATGCAATAATTAGTTGTTGCTTTTAAATTTTACTGACTGTATTGTACTGGTTTTAAAAATACAAGATGCATTAATAAAACTTGTTCCGTTATTTTCTAGACAAATCAATATCTTAATTAACAATATGTAATACAAGTATTGTAATTTCAACTATATTATAAACAATGACTTAAAAACAAATTTTGCATTAACATAATTATTACTGCCGAAAAGCAGTATTTATTATTTGTCAGTAGGAAGGTAATCTGACTAGTGTAAAATCACACCAGACGTGTACATGTGTTACATTACCATATTACCATGCTTAGAAAAGCGGTATTGATTAATCACAAACAATAGTAGCTCGATGCACATGCTGAGATAGTTAGCTCCAATAGTGCATATAGTTCACAAACCATGTAAAACTTGGTTATTTGCCGATTTAAATATCTAATCTGTCTAAAATGTTGTTATGGTGGAATTGGTCAACAGGCTTGTATGGTTTTGTTAACACCTCGTTTATGCCTTTTAAAAAATGTATGTTTCACAGAATGGGCTGGGTAAGGGAGACATTTAGAATTGAATAGTGTTTTCACAAAACTTGCTAAGTTAATGTGATAAAATATTCAGAAAAAACACAAAGATTTACAATTCCCAGTGCATGTATAACTATAACTAGTATAAGGTCCTATGTGAGAAAACTAAAAGATTGTGTTATATATATATATATCTATAACTGTTTTGTACAAATACAAAATATAATACTGTACGGGTGTACTATACCAATCACTAAAGGGAAATCAAACATGCAGTTTAGAGAGAATGCTAAATGGCATCCTTTGTAATACATTTTTGTATATTATACATTTAGCACAACAAGTATATTTTCAGTGATATATATTTAATGAGTGAAAGCAAGTGATGTACGTTTGAAAATACTAGTTATAACATAATTTTATATGGTATTACATGGTACACCATTCAGTATTTTATTTATTAACCACACACTATCAAAGCATGTAATATGTCTTTGAAAATCTGTAAATTTAAGCATTGAAACAGTGTTGCTGTTGTAATTTTTATAAACAGTTTACAATCAGTGGGGATGAGCTTTGGAGAGAGGGGGAGCATGTGAAGGCTAACTTACACATTTAAATTAATCTTATTATTCATAATTTCATGTATAACTTAGTAAATGGAGAAAATAATACATATAATTTCAGTTCTGCATTGTATGTGTGATGAAATTGTTTAGAAGTTAAAAAAACTGCAATATTATTATGGTAGTTCATGTTTTTCATGTAAATTGGATTTTAAAAAGTATTTATTTTGAGTAATATTATTGAATGCATAGCACTAAACAATGCAACAATAAATTTGCAAGTCATTTATAGATAATATCCTCATTTATTATTGGGGTTTAGATTGACATATCATACATCACACTTTATTTGCTCTAGGCCATACATGTACATGTACATATATCACTAATAATATATGATATTTAATCATTAATGTCATTTTGCATACTAATAACATGGGTACACTGTCACTATATTTAACAAGTTATTATGTTAATGGCTATGTATTCTCTTGCCTCTGTGACACTTCTTTATTATATTAGTATAATAATTCTAACATTAATTGATATGACACTTGTTACTTGCTACACCTTTGTAACTACATGTATGTACCTGTATGTAGTTAAATATTTTGTTTAGAAGTAGATTTAAAGATTTCATTGTTGATTTGTCTAAGGCCCTGTTTTCCATTAACATGAATTAGTGCACATTTCCATGTGCTTGTTTATCAATATAGAATATATACATAGTACCATTTCCATGTTCGTGTTCTATATAGCGATTTTTCAGTGAATGTTTTTTTTTTCAGCATGCGTTTTCATATACATATCTATTCTAGATAACTGGTCCTATAAAACTCAGGACATACTCCAGCTTCTGAGGAGACATTCTGAAGAATTCATGGTGTTTTGCAGAATTAATTTTCAACTTCTTAACAAGGCGGTAAAATGCTCTGTGTTTCTGTCTTTTTTGCAAAATTTCACTCAGCCTGTACCTATGACTTCGGCACTGGTGTGTCCATTGGGCCTGCATCATATGAATGCATTGTGCTTTGTTTCTGTATAAATACAACAGCAGGCCCAATTCCATAATAGAAAGCATGTTTTTTTTCTTCTAAGTTGTGCGATGACGTAACACTGTGTACAGGAACCAGCTTGCAAAAACACAGATATTGAAATGCACATTTTCAGGCATGGACATGCAAAGCAGAAATGCGTGCTAAATCACGTTAATGGAAAGCATGCCTAACACCTTGCATATTCAGTGTGTTATATTATATTTTTTGTTCACAGTAAAATGTCCTCCTCCACTGAGAAACCGAGATTTTGTCACACAACGATCATGGCTGGAAACAGGATCAGAATATTTCATAATCAACCACTCAGTTAATTATGATGTAGGTATCCGTAACTAACATATATGTGTATTTTAATAATTAGCAACATTTATACCAATAGCAGGTGTGCATGTGTGCATGCATGTGTGTGTGTGTGCATGCAAGTGTGTGTTCATGTGTGTGTGATATTTGGTGTAACCATTTAAAAAAATAATTTGTACATATGTTTTTATAATTACCATAATGTTCTTTACTAGTTCAGGCCTTTTTTATTAAGACATTTATTTTTGTAATTATTACAAGTAGTTACTGCTAATACTAACAGTGCAGGTAAATGTGGTATCTTTTGGTAATTAGAATATATGTATTTCAAATCAGTTCCTTTTTAGATGTTATTCAAAAATTTTAAATGCAAATTGATCTTACAATATTTAAACTACGGTACTAGTAGAAGTAATATAAAGCAATTTAATTATAATATATTAAAATGTGTATATTGTTTTATTTGATGTATCAAAGGCCCATTTTCACTAGTAATACAATATACAGGAAAATAAATTCTTGAAAAATATGTTTATACGGTCTTTGGTTTGAACCAAATGTAATTTTTACTTGTGGAGGTCCACTTTAAACAAAAATTAAATGCCCCACCAGCATCACCCATTTCTGGAAATTCTGGATATGTTTGTGAATCTTTGCTTACTTATTCATTTCAGTGCATGAACAAGGTAAATTTATATTTATAAATACATGACATTGTATAAACTATTTACTATAATATCCATTATTAGCTTTGTTTATCTTTGTTGAACTTTTTTTTTTTTTTTTTAGAAATGTCCACCTAAAAAGGGCTTTATCCGAGGAATATCTTTCTTCACTGGTTACTATATAAAGAGATTGGCAAACAATTCTTGTCAGATGACATACGTGTCACAATCAGATCCAAAAGGTTTGTTTTCATAAGTAATTGGTCTTTAGTGGAAACTGCAGATGAGAGAAATTCAGTCTCCATGATATAAAACTTATAGCTAGTTTTAAAAATTGGGCCTTAAACTTAAAACTTAGTCTTTTACAAAGTCTAATGCCATGAGTTGAAAGTCTTCTGTATTTTCTTGCAATTAAAGGTTTTTAGCATAGTTTCTGGCTTTTAGAATTGAGTAACAAAAAGGTTTATCCCATAGTAGGACTATAGTAGCAAGCATGTTTCAGATTTTTAGACAAATCTCTTTCTCTGATTATGGAAAACTAGATTTAGGGCATGAAAATTGAAAATCTGGTGTATTCAGATGTCTGGTTATATGTTTTTTACCCAGGTGACCAGCGATTTCTATTATATGTGAATTACATTAGTGTGTGAATTTTATTCTATGTAAATTGTGGTAAGTGAAACACTTAACTCAGAAAATCTCTTCTTCATCGTATCATTGTGTGATTTGATAGGTAAAACTTTACAGACTGCTTTAATAAAACAAAATATATGTAATATTTTTTTGCAGGGAAATTACCATCGTGGGTACTGAACAAACTGACACATATCATGGCACCAAAGGTATATTTTAAATATGTTCAAGTTTACTCATACATATATATGAATACCTTGGCCAATTTCTAAATCCTGTATGAGAGATACTTGATGTAAGTCAGTATTAATATTCAGTAGTAAGTGGTGGGAGTAATATTATTACCAGCATGTTACAAAGATGACATTAACAAATTGCAGATCTGGACATTTTTTACTTCCTTTGTGAGATGTTAAATTTCAAAGAAAAAAATTCTACTTCAATATGATGTTGATATTTTTATGATTTAACTTTGGATTAAGTTTCATCCATAAATCTGACATCCATTTAGCCCTTATTTCCATTTCATAACTATTGATTTTGCAGTTTAGGGTTGCTAGTGACATCCCTAGCCAATTTTTAAAGTTATTTCCCATGACATGTTAGATGTTCTATATTTTACAAATCATCATCATTATCATTATTATTATTCAATGCTTTATTTTTCTGCTGTTTTTACTTCAGGTAATTGGCAGAGTGTACAAAGCTTGTAAAAAATACCATACATGGAAGAGCAAACACAATCCTCATTTCAAACCCTGGCTAAACCCCGAACAAATGATGACTAATCTTCCACTGTTCAACCCAGCAAGTATCAAGGATATGAAACTTGCATCATCGAATGAGTCTTTACTAGAAGATGGTGATTTAAATGAAGAAGATGTAAATGATGATGATTTATAGCAAAATGGACCTTTAGATATGTATATTTTTCAGTTGTATATATACATGTACATAGCAAGTTGTTTTACCAGTAGGGTATTAATAACTAAGGGGGATAACTACATAGTAGTGTAGTCATTCAGGAGGCCTCTGATAATTGAGAATTTGTGCAAATGTGTTTTTAGTAATTTATTTCAAAACATGATGTGTGAACAGTGACACTAATTATTCAATAAATAATGCAAAGATGAAACACAAAACAAAATTTGAACACTGCGATATGTGAACAAAATAATTCGCAACATTTTCAGAGGCTAGTTATGGACTGTCTCAAAAATTCTAAACATCATGCTATATGAGCAATATTTGGGGATGAGAGGGCTAATGCCAGTTTATACTGAACTATAGATTTCAAGCCTACAAAATTTTTCCTAAAAATACTTTTTAATAATAGTTTTAATAAAAACTGTTTTACTTCTAATATCATCTGACTTATATTTGAGATCACCCTTCTAAACTTGTTATATCATTGGTTGGATTAAATCAAGCTAATAACAGTCAACAGTTCCACTTAAACATTTTATATGAAGGACGGACTGAGTTTGCTGGTGCCTATACAAATGTTGTTTATATCATGTAACGTGTCAAAGTTTTTGAGGCAGTCTGTTATAGAATTTGTAAAACAAATTGTTAGTAGCTCAGTCTGTGTAGTAGCCTGAGATCAATAAGAAATAGCCAGTAAGGCTAATTGTTTGTTATTGCATATAGAACAAAGCTTTTAAAAAGAAATATTAGTTTGACTCTGAGATGAGTTGAATTTATCCTGCACACTGCATAATTTATAACCTTGCAATAAAAAGATTTCATTTTTAGTACCTTTCTCAATTAGTGTAATTATTGAGATTACAAAATATTTACTTTTATTTTTCACAATGTTGTAAGAATTCTAACCATGTTCAGGTTTGTTGTTTAAAGAACAGATCAGGTAAAACATATCTTAATATCTTTTGTTTAATAAATCATTAACTTAACCAGTGGGTTTGATCAGATGTTGCTGTTGTTTTTATATTATTTTAGTTTATTTATTGATAATTGATTTAACTAGTCATTTATTTAAAAAAAAATTTTTTATTTAAAGAAATTATTTATTATTTCTTTACTATGCAAAATCTTCATTGATGTAATTTTATTCATTGGTTGATAAACGGCACATTTTTATTTGATTTATTTTTGTCATATAGCTATTATTAAGTTCTAGTAAAGTAGCTGTAATCTCCAGGTTAATACAGTATACATAAATAAGTTTCAAATCTTTAGGTGGAGTGAAAATATCAGAATAACTCTACAACACAGTTATAGATTGGTAAAACACTCCATTTTCCTTCCAGACATTTTCTTTTTCATTTAACAAACTTTTTTATTTTACTAAACCAAATTTTTTAACTGCTTCCTTAAATTGGTTACCATTTATTAAAAATTGGTACCCATTTATTTGAGAAATAACAGTCATCGTTGTTGGAGCCGGTTGGGGGAGGGGGGGGTGGAGGCTGTTGCTCCCCCAATAATTCCCATAAATATGTTCCTTATTCATTGTTGAATTATTCACCAGCAAATTCTAATGTTCAGAAATGGGAGCAGCCCCCCAATATGAATTTCATTCCAACTGCAAAGACAGAAATTAAAAAAAATATTCTTAATTAAATCGTTGGCTTGGAAATATTTTAAAATGGCTGTGTCTTAGAGATGTTATCTCCAGGAAGTGGAGATAGATGACATATAGCAGACACATGGCAAAACTTATTTTTATGTAGTGTGGTGAAAAAACTGTGTGGGCATACATAGGAAACAGAATTTTTATCATTTCATCTCATACATAGCAAAAGCTTTAAATGGGGCAACACAAAAATAATTTCAACTCTTAATTATTTGCAAAAATATGTCAGATAATTGAGATGCTGTAATGGCTTCCAGGCAAACAGAATTTCAGCTCTTACAATTTGCAAAATCAGTTCTAATGTCTTGAATACAAATATAACCAAAAACACCCCAACCCAATGGAGACATAAATGTTACCATGTATATCCTTTTTTTCGTAATTAAAATAAAATATGTGTAAAACCAATTATTATTATATTATAAATATCAGTTTATGTTTTGATATTTTTTATGATTTTTCTAAATGTTGATATTTGAATTATAGTAAATGTAATTACATTGCAACATGTTATATATTGTTTTTCATATTTGAGTTGTTACTTTATTATTATATTCTCTGGATTTCTGTGATATGTGTACACAGTAACACATTGGTTTGCTGTCTCTTTGCCTGTCTGTTATGTTTTTTGCAGTCAGACAATATCTATTAAGGACCAATATCCACTATAAATAGTAGAAAGAAGTGGTATTTACATTACTTTATTTTTAAATCCTATTTTATAAATATACAATTGATATGTGTGTGTTGTGTTTTCTGTATATGAAGAAATACCATAAATTAAGTAAAATGTTGTGTTTGTTATAATTATTATTTGGATGATTAAAAAATATGTTACTGTACTGTAACTTACAGTATTAGTACAATTATTAACAAGGTGTTTTAAATTGATTTATCTTATATCGTGAATGGATGCTGTTATTTATTTCTCTTCTTGTTTAGTGATGGACTTGACACCTTTACAGCAATAATTTGTAGTTTCTATGCACTAGTACTTCTTATCCACTACAGTCAAACCTGCTGAAACAGTAACCTGTATTAATTAGAGACATATTTAGCAAGACAGACAGGTACCAATCCTTTTAAGAGGCTGCTTTATTCTAGTCCAAAATTATTTACATTAGTACCAAAATAACATGTCATAAACAATCAGCTGTCTTGATTCCATTTTTTAAACTCCGTTTTGATTGGTTAGGGAATGTTTCCAGTTATCATCATTTTCCTATTTGTACACAGGAGAATCTAGACCAGAGTATAAATTTAAATTGGTCATTAAAATATCAACCAAAATCTTGAAGAAAAATAATTTCACATTTTATGCATACTAATTTGGTGTGGTCTCAAGATTACATGTGATTGTCTTTGTATGAATAGGAAAATACTGATAATTGTAAACAACCCCGTAAAGGAGTTGGTTGCAAATTTTCAGTTAATATTTTATTAATGGTGCGGGTTTTTTTTACTAGTCTTGCCAATGTTCTAGCTATATGTATCTGCATGAATAATTATTTGTAACCTACATAATACACAGTTGTATGTATTATAAAACAAACTTATATAATATTATTATATTTTCTTAAGTATAAAATGACTTTATCTGTTTTAACCTAGAAACAAAATTAACCCTACAATATTTTTAATTCACGGACATATTTATTTGATTCTTAAAGAGTAGTAATATGTCAAACGGTACGCATTACTAATTTGTAATAATCCAGGTTTGATTGTTTTGGGTTATGTACATTTGTACATAGTTTCTACTCATTTCTTTTGTAATATTTGAGCATTTTATTCAGTATGTATTTTCTAAAACATGTAACTCACATTTATCTTTAATATGTTATTTGTTCAATATCACATTTTAAATATTCAGTATTTATATTGTAAACGCACAGTATTAATTGTAACTGCAATGAAAGTTTGAGTTTATGGTGAACAGCTTGTTTCTGTTATCTACAGTAATTGTAAATGGCTTATAAAAGTCCATTGTTCAAGATTATCTTGATAAAATTAATCTTAACTGGACAGAAACAAATTGTGTGGTTTAGACAGTGTCATTTGGATAGAATTAAATCTAAACTTTTATATAATTATATAACTGTGTATACTAACCAGAGTGTTTGAAAATCAAAATGTGAAATAACATTTAATTATAATTTTTTCAAGATCTGAATTGGTCACAACTCATATGTACAAACATTTCAATTTGTAAATATGTTCAACATATTAGACGTAATTTGGTTGTGCAAGAAAATATATGTTTCATGATTCTGTGGTAAATGACTAGTCATCTGATAATCATTTCCATTCTTTCTTTACTTGTTTTCTTATTTAAGATTATTATGGTCAAAGGCCACTGTACGGCAACAACCTGTATATAAATGATATATCTCAACTATACAAACACATTATCCAATAATATATATATATATATATATATATATATATATATATATAGAG
>JAULBS010135209.1:0-13126 GCA_032355785.1 Symmetromphalus regularis | reverse complement strand
ATTATTACACGAGTTGATAAACAAAATTATCACATGGGTTTATGACATGGATATGATGGGAAGTTATAGGATAAAATTAAATTAAAAAAATATATATATACTTCTTTTTTTCTTTATTTTCAAACCCGAGTTTAAATGTTAAAGGTTATAATAATTAACAATTAAAAATGTTTGGCACAGCTCTTGATGACAACTAACCTTGACTAAATTCTTTAGGATAATTAATGTCTTGCAGATGTCTGCTACTGAGAATTGATTCTGTGGTCTTCCTAGGATATCCAGCCATTAAAATACCCGTCGAATCACTTCCAGCTGACAAATGCTTTTGATGATTTTCTGATAAAGTAAACAATACAAACATAAAATAGATGCAATCCAAGTAATAATGGCAGTAACTCCAACTAATAAAAAGCATTAATATCCAAAGACAACAAAATAACAAAAACAAGCATAAAATCATGAAGAAAAGTTGTCTGAGAAGTAAGAAATCCATGGACAGACGGACTAAAAGATTTAACTAACTCAACAAAGTGAAATGCTACTAGTACTAACAGATACAAATGTATGTGGTAGTTAAATAACTTAAAACAGGTAAATATTATTAATATAACTAGTGTACAATTTAAATAAACAAAACACTGATGTATAATGAATACATATTTTTATTGGACAATGAAAGGTATTTCTTAGTTTAGATTTATACAAAATTTTAAATATAATTTTTAATTTTAATTATATTGTTAAGCAATTAACTAAATGTGATATGACTCATACCATTTGTGAAGTAATATTTGTACTGTACATGTATATACAAATTTACTCATATCTTTAAAAAAAATAATAGTAATACAAAAAATAATAGTAATTAAAAATAAATAATAGTAATAAAAAAAATAACAACCAACATCCTATGCAAGAAACAAATATATAGAAGCATTTTGTTTATTCTGTTATTAGTTTATTAATTATAGAATAGATGAAAAAATAAAACATATGCCTAGGAAAATGGAAAACTAAATTATAAGCAGGCCTACAACCAAGTATGCCACTTTAAAAGGTTGTTTTAAATATTTATACATTCCAAAATTAATAAAGGTAATGATTAAAGAAATAAAATCTAATATGTTTATTTAATGGTTTTGTGAAAAATTTATTTAAATTAGTAGCAAACAACCTTTTTCGCACTTCATGAATGTGAATATCAGTTGGAGGGCCATAGTTTATGTTTTTTATTGAGGGTACTGTAGGTCGAAATAAATTTACAAAGGAGGTGGTAGGGCTCAAATTTATCACTTAAAATCAGCAAATCTCCACCCCAATTCACTTGCAAGCTAAAGCTTTGCATTGTTGAGTATCAGTTGGAATATTATTTTAATAATGAGACTAAAATTAATCTTTTTAAACTGTCAAATTAACAAAGTTGAATACAGATTTAATTATTTTGTCTTTTACTGAATACTTTTCCTAATCTTTAATTTATGTGCAAATTAGGGTTACTCCTAAATGGATTAGTTTGATTATAAGTTCCATATGGATTAGTCTGATTAGAAGTCAAAATCTGAATAACTATCTCTTATATTATACACTGCCAAACAAACAGAGTAGAAGAAATCATAGTCTGTAATTAGAAGTTACAGTAAATAACGTGAAGCACTCATTGTGAAAAGTGTCGTCTGCAGAGCAAGATCCAGTGATTAGCAGACGCAAAACGTGGCAGGCGTCAAGCGTGAGAAAGCTGCAATTTCACTACAATCCTCCTACATAAACAAACACATACCCGCAAGTTTCGAGCGAAAATAATTAGCAGACTGAGATGAATAATTTTCTCTAGGAAAGGATGGAGACATACTATCATCACCAATTGGAGGGTTTCTGCGTCTTGCCTCACTGTCCAGGTATGTCTGCTGAGACTGACTTCCACTGTGACTGTGACTTCTTTCCCGTACAGAACGGTAGATTTCTACAAATTGAAAATTAATATTTTATCCACTATGAATTGTAAACACAGATCTACTAAGAAATCTAAACGTCGCAATAATATGCTATGGTGCATATTCACAAAAATAATATGTCACAATATTAATACAGTTTACAAAATTAATACAGTTTATAATATTAATACAGTTTACAGTATATATATCAAGTCCACAAGGCTACTGAAAATATTTTCTAATTTCTACCCTTGAATAGTATAAATTTATTTTAAAATAACTATTCCATCAAATAAAATGAACCTCTAGTAAAAACTGTAAATTTATATATCTGTGCATCTTTAACCTCAGTTTTTAACTTCTATTTCAGTTTTATATCACTTCAACTCTTGCCATGCATACCTAGATATTATCAATGGATATCAATCTGATTTGTATCACTCTTTTTAGCAAAACATACCTCTAGAATTCAAAGGTGCAATTTTTGTAGCTGACTTCATTAAATAGTCTCTTCTATCCTGGTCAAGTATGTCTCTTCGATGAGGAGAAAGTTCTTGACTAAGTCTTTCATATTGTGTCCTGCTCGGTTTTAAACCATCCTGAATTATTTTCTCTGACACTTCACCGTCTGGCAAAGGACGACTTGAATGTAAGAATCCACTATGTTCCGACCTTGACCTTTCATGATTTGACCCATGAACTCTATACTTGTCCAAATACGAGCTTTCTTGTCTTACAGTTTCATCTCTACCTCTGTCTGAACCAAAACTCCTCTCCAGTGAAGAAATGTTTTCTTTGGTAAGAGGGAATCTTTCTTGTGAATCTCTCAGAGGACTTTTCTTGTAAAGCTCTTCTGAAAATGAAAATTCACTGATGAGATACAGATTTTGTTATGGAAATATTAAATAAATTCATTTCATACTAATTCATTCAATTTACCACACTCTTCAAATATCTTGAAAAATTATTATGAATAAGCCCTTTTCCCAGTTTATTTAAAAAGAATGTTCATGTAAAAAGATATTAAGAATAAAATGTTTTCAGTTTCTTTTTAAAAACTGACAATAAACTGAATGATTTTCCCAAAATATATACCATTTTAATTTCTGTGTTTTAGCAGCTCCTATAACACATTCAGTCCTATGATAAATTTCCTTTTACATCTATATTACATGCATTTTTTTATGAAAGTCTGAGGTGCACATAATGCACATTTTATGTTTTTTCAGTGCTCACATAATCTGGTGCCCCCTTTAACAAAATCTTGGATCCATCCTTCAAATGTAACTAATGATGTTCATAACAAAAGTGAAATCATTCTGATGATCCTGTGATAATCTTGTCAATAGAGACCAGAAACACATAAAAAAAAACCAGGGCTACTTCCACATTTATACACATGTAGTTCACAAGTGCTTTAAGGTAAAATATTTATTACTTCTGTGGGTACTCATAACTGTGTATGCACTGGTTCACATTTTCATAAAATGTCAGTAACTTCATTTCATTGGGTCGCTCTAGCTGTTAACACCAATAAGCTTGCTTGTACTAAACATGACTGCACTATAATTTCATAAAAGAGCAAATGGCATCTCTACAATTAGGCAAAGATTTAACAAGACATCAAGCATGTCATAGCTTCCATGTTTCTAAAACAAGACACACAAAGGAAATTTAAAGTGTGACATAATTAAAATTGGTCGGAGTAATAAACAGAATATCAAACACGCCACTATTTATTATTAAATTATTATTAAATCTGATAGTAAATAGTAGCTCTGTATATGTTTAATGTTTATATGTACCTCTTCCATAACTAGTCCCATTGCCTTGTGGGATATGTTTGTCTCTAACACTGCTTCGGATTTCAGTTGAGGACTGTATATGTTCTCTGCTCGAAATATGTCTCTCAGAATGTATTGACGTCCGATCTCTCTCCAGACTAGATCTGGGTTGAGGCAAGGAATGTCTGTCCAGTATCCCAGTATGTGATTGCAACGCATGTCTGACATCACCAGCTTCCTGTTTGTCTGACATCCCAGTTTGTATCTGCAACACACGTCTCAGGTCACTAACTTCTTGTTTCAGCTGAACATTTTCCTCATTCAAGCGGTAGTTACGATCACGTGTGAAAGAAAAATCATCTTTAAGTTGCTGCATCTCAGTCTGAGATTTGAACCCGCCATCGCCCACCTTCAATTCACGAACCTGAGTAATAAAATCAGCACATATAATTTAAACAAATATTTAAATGAAAAAAAGTTTTTGAAAAGAATAGAGGAAAAATGTGGCTAAATATTTAAATACCATGAGACAAAAACATTTTGAATTTAACTTTTACACAACTAATTCTTTTAAGAGTTACTTCCCCTCAAATACTGGATTAATTTTCAGAAAAATCAGTTTGAAAAATTTTAATCAAACATTACTACTTTAAAACTTAACAAAAACAGAGGTGTGAACAAATTAATATCATTTTGGATTTTGTAGGGGTTTAGAGCAGGTTTTGTGGTCCAGAATAGTGTACAAAATATAAATGTCGCACATGGTCATTCTCATTTACTATCTCTAACATACAAAACCTCCTTCTTGCCCTCACTTTCACCGACATCCACAATTTTTGTTTCACCACACATTCTCTCATTATCTCATAAAATATTAAAAACATACACTCCATTAACATTTCAACCCTAGGCCTTTATCAAAATGGAAAATATTTTCTAGTAATTACATATTGGAGATTTATAATACATGAAAATATAAATATACATAAAATGGTAAACAAATGCCCATTACATTGACCATAATATTCAATATACATAAACCCTTCAAATTCACCTTCAGCTTCACTGTCAGAATTCCCTATCAAAATCAATGCATGGTACTGCCATTGCTGACCACATCATGAAAACATTCACATAAAAAAACTTTTTACAAAGCAAAAACGGCAATTTATACAGATATTTCCATACTTCCCAAACATGTCATTTGCAATTATATATATCCTATATGCATAAATATTGCATCATTTCCTTCTATATACCATTTAAAAATGCAGAAAATATAATTTTCAAGGCTGTGTTCGATTGTCGAGGAAAGTTGTTTTCAGTATTCTGGTTTCTGTGGGATATTATTATCTTTTGTTGATGACATCAGTAGTCTAAAGGTTAGGAGTGACTATTCGAATAGTATAAGATAAAACATTTTGTATTTAAGAATGAAAGAATAAACAGTATGAGATGAAAACATTTTGTATTTGAGAGAAAATTTAAATACCGTTGCTTCCAATCTCCTGTTGTCGTCCTGCAAATCTTGAAGTGTCAGGGCTCGTGATGTTCGTAATTTTTCATTTTCATCATTCAGCTCGCGAACCTGTCTTTCTGCTTTGGTGAGTTTTGCAACAGCGGTTTCATTGACTTCTTGCATATCTTGTATATGTCCCTCTAAATCAGCTGCCAAAAACAATCATACAGAATTAAGAATAATTATCAAAACAATTATAACACTAGATATTTTTAAAAAGGCGTCTTTGTGTATCAAGAGGTATACAGATTTTTTATATTTTGAATAATGAATCAACACAAGAATTATCAAAAAAAAGTTATCTGTCAAGATTAAAAATGTAAAATATTTTTTAATATCTATATTAACTTGTGAAGACTGCTCCACAGAAAATATGTCCTATCTGTCATGACAATTTGAACAAATTTCCAGAATACAGATTTTAAGTATTAGAATCAGAGTTGGGGTGTAATATGCTTATATCAGGCCACTAGGAACCAGGGGAGGGACTTTTTTTTTTACACATTAATGTTTGCCATTGTAACCAAAATCTAATATAGAGTTTGTATCCGATCCGTCACTTGTCACTATTTCCCCAGTAAAAACTTACCAATCTTTCTCTGCAGGACTGCGGGGCTGTTAGGACTATAATTGTCAAGACCAGCCGTCTCGTTGTTCCTGGAAGACTTTAATCTGTCTTGTAACTTAACAACTTCACTTGCGAGTATCTCCTTTTCTGTTCTCAATGTAGCAACCTCTCTTTCAATCTGCAACAAATAATTATCATATGATTACCTCACAAATACTACTACTAAGTATGTGTATATAGTATGATGATATCTGTTACAGACAAGTACTCACCTTTAGGGATCAAATACATAATATTGTATTTAAGGGAAATTAAAGAGGTAAGAGGTACCGGTAGAACAAATATTTTAAAGTAGTCTCTCCTAATACATTGTATGAGAAACAGACAGGAACGGGAATTCTAGAATCAACTTGTCATTTATCTACTTTGTCTGCCAGTTATTACTATTTGCTAAATGTTAATGATGTGTAAGTAAATCACTAAACAACCAGCCAGCTAGCTCTTTAAAATGAAACAGAATTCTAGGACTTTACTAATGGACATCGCTTATAGATACAATTCCAGTAATTGCCCACAGCAATCAGCAATGCCATGGAGATTGCCACAGAGTTTTTCATTCTCAATAGCACTTTTTTGCCACAGATAAAACATTATTTTAAGGATTTTTTTTTTTTTTAGTATTATTAAAAATAAAGTATACTTTATGATAAAATTGTCATGGAAAAAGCTGTGGACACTATTTTGTTATGGACATTTTTTTAATTGCAGGAGTTGTAGATAGTACTAGATAGTAGATACATATCCAACACACAATTTATATATAAAACATCTAGAAAACCACATATCAATCAAGAGAGATTAAAGAGGTAAATAAAAGCAAAGACCTATGTAATGTTAATGACTGCCAGACTCACAATCTTGCTAATAAAACCTAACATTGCATAGCCACTTTTTTTTTTTAAATGCCACCATAGCACTGAACAAAAAATATATGCACTGTACCTCTCTGCTGTCAAAAGATCTAGTATGTTTTTTGGAATGCTCAAGTTCCTGACAGAGAGATCGGTTGATGTCACGCAGATCTCGGATCTGGTCAGTCATCTGGTGAACCTCGGTTTCCCGACTACTCAAAAGTTTTCTCAAGTTTCCTATGCTTTCTTCTAGATCTTGTACCTTCCTCAAATCCTGAAAGTACAATATATTAACATTTTAATGACTAAACATAGAAAAAAGACATGTTAGCATTGTAAAATCAAGTTTAAATGTTGCAGAGAATAGAGGAAAATCTAAACTACACAGCTGTAATCTTGAAAAAATACAAGTATTTTATTTATGTATACTTGATCACTATTTCCACTCTGTGGATGTTTTAGTCCACCAGACAACACAACAACCTATGTTGCAATTTGATAATTACTCAAAACAATACTAAACAGAATGTCAATTGAGATGAAACTTAATGTGCGAGTTATTTTTGAAATTAATCAAGTACTTTGCAACTTAGTCTGAATTGTGGAATCTTTTTTTTCTTCTTATTCACTTAGATACCATAGTTATAACATATTCTTATATTTATTATATCATATGCATATTGTGTATAGATCATCTTATTGTAAATCAGTCCGGCACACTGATTTATTTTATACTTTTTAATTTAAACATAGTATGACTCCTAATAGCTAATATTTATTTTTGTGTGCATATTTTTGTGGGGTCATTAAACAAACAAACAATCAATCATTCATTTAAAACACTAAAACTAGCTTCATTATTTATCACTGCATACTTAATGATGAATATTCTATGTTTTAAAAGCAGAAAAGAGTGAAACTCACTTCTCTGGTTCCATTTTCTACAGCCACTGGAGTCACTGTCCTGGTTGATGAACGAGAGTCATTTGACAAAGCAGAAGTCCTGGTTGTAATCAGAGGACTCCTAACAGAAGGTGATGTATTGTTGGGTACTCTAATGTGATTATCTGGAGTTGTGGTCCCTTTCCCAGTTAAAGGTGGCATGCTAGCAGTTCCTTGTGATGCTAACGGAGGAAGAAGAGACTCTGTCTGATTTAATCCGGACAAGGAAGCTGCTCTGCGAGGTACTTCTCCTGTTCGATTCCCAGGTTCATCCAGATACTGTGAGAGTTCCTGTTCACTGGTGATGCTCTGTTGGCGACTGGAACCACTCTGTCTGCTGTCACTGGAACTTGAGGGTCTAGAACCTGATTTAGTGGCTTCCTTATTTTCATACAACTTATCCTGGCTGCTTCGTAACACATCTGATATTAGTTCTCTCTGAGGATGTCGAAGAGAAAATTGGGGGGACACTAAAGGTGACTCATTTCTTGAACCATCACTCGGTGGTGTGCTTCTAGAAGCATGAGGGGACTTATGGGGACTTGTGTTTCTTTCAATCTCTAAAACATCAGCTATAGGCTCTGACACTGGAGTGTGGTGGGATATTTGAGTTGTTCTATTCATGATATCTTCAGCTTGCCTATCAGGTGTTTGTCTTGCTGAGCTGTGAGTAGACAGCGATCGTCTTTCTTCTGCTGGACTTTGTCTTTGTCCTTCCAGCGATCTTTGATCAAGTCCTTCAATAAATCTTTGGTTGTCAAACTCATCTGTTCTATTCCTAAGAGGAGAAGCTCTGTTTGAGCCATGGAAACTACCAGAATGCTCACTCAGAGGTCGTGAAGACACTTGAGGATAACTAGGTTTCAGAACATCTTCTATAACTTCTGAATGTGGAGTAGACCGGACCGAGCTATAGTTTGATCTGGCTGGTGTATTGTCCATACTCTTTCTACTCTCAATAAAATCCTGAACATCGTGCTCTGGTGTATGTCTGGAGGAACTATGCGATGAAAATTCCTGCCTGGTGACAAGGTTATGTTCTTGTAGAATATCTCCTATTGGCGTCTGCCGCTTCGGACTACTCACAGAATGAAGAGAGGAGTTTATTTCATTTTCTAGACTAGTGTTCATTGTTTCTTTATGTGACAGCTGCTGTCTCACAAGTTCCTCGTATTTTGAGGACAAATGGATGCCATTTTCATTAGTGTTATCCATCTTGGTCAGTGCAGCTAGGTCAGAGTTAATGTCACGGAATGTATCAACAGTTTGAGAGCGGAGGCTTTTCTGGAATTCTTCTTCCTGTGCTTGTGTTTCGTTAGCTCCAACTTCGTCTTCTATAACATCTGTTAAACAAAACATACAAAAGTGGGATGAAGTTATATGGTTGACGAACGGATAAAAAAAATCTATAAACATTTGTAGTCAACTGATTAAAATAAACATGTTTAAACATTGCCAGTTGAAATTTATAAATCACTATTTACCATCATTAAAAAATAAAAGTAAAGGTTAAAATGTCACATGATATTCAAATATATGTATTTCTTTAACAACTGCAAGTATTATGACACTAACCAAATCAATATGAAGGGCAGATCCAGATATTCTGAATGTGGGGGTGAGGTTGAAAGATATTTAAAGGTATTTAATATTAAAAAGATGGATGTGCAACAAAAGTAAGTTAGGATTTAATTATAATGGTAAACAAATGAGAGTAAAGAAGGGGTCTGGATCTCCTAAACTTTTTACCTCCACACCTAGTGGGTGAAATAGTGAAATGCAATAGAACGATATGACATCCTGCTTGACGAACTACTCTACCCCATATTTCTGTAGCAGATATAGGAGATGGGGGGGGGGTCCAGGTGTCTGGGGCCTCCCTTTAATCATTTTTTTTTTTTTTTACATTTTCTATGTGGAAGGATGTGAAAATTAACCATCACCTGTCACATTTGGACCACCCCTTCTGAAATCCTGCATCTGTACCTATATTTGCTTGTAAGAAATATATAAATACAGTTGGAAATATTTCTACCTGCTTCCCCCTAGTCCTATAAATATTTTCGATGGAATGAACCAGTAATTCCTGAATAAAATAATGTCCATTTAGAAAATGCGAGCTTCCCCATTATGAATGCGGACACATTCTTCAATGGGACGTAATAACGTGCAACCCATTTACTTGCTTTTTCATGTTCCAGTTTTCATTCATTGACTTTACATAAACACAGAGATATTGTGCACAGAAATCCATAACAGATACCATTTAAAGCCTTACCAAATGTTAGGTTTCATTGATTTAATGTTATTTCATGAAAATCGAAAGTGTTTACAGTGCGTCGTCCGTGGACACAAACAGAGATGCTGGATTATATAAAATTGCAACTGAAAAACCAGTTGGATTCAGCGCAATGACTAAAATGTCTGCATAGGCTTGGCGGTTTATGTTGAAATAATTTAGAGTTTAGTCTAACAGAATTAACATTTAAAAAAAATAATTATAATAATAAAAACATTTTAAAATAAATAAAATTTGTGTATAAATTAATATAATGTGTACTATTTTGGTTTACAGACGCATGATATAATACAGTAGGTAAACGTTTCTAACAAACCAAAACGTTGTATGCCTTTTAGGGCAATATTGTCTTTAAAACTGTAAAAGTTAGGGTTTCTTTCTTCTTTTTTCTTTCTTTTTTTAAGAAGAAGAAAAAAGACACAGAAAGCATATGCTCTAAGTAGGCCTCAGTGGAGTAGGAAGGTGCCGAAAAGAGGGGGGAGGTGGGAGCCACACAGACACATACATATAATTATTTACATTGGAAAATGAATAAATATATACGAAATATCTAAAAAAGTGGGAGGGGCCCATTCCCACTACCGCCCTCTTCCTACGCCAGTAGACCTATAAATTATCAGGGGTGAATCCAAATGATTCATAGACGGGGAGGGGAGCATACTACTTGCAATTGCATATATAATCAATAATATAATAATAATATTATAATATAATATAATAATTTTCATTATTAGGGCTTAACACATGGGAAAGTATTATCAGGCGCGGTTCCATGGGGGCGCACCCGGTGAATGCCCCCATAATTTTCGGGCAATAAACAATTTTCTTGTAAAACCCTAAGCGCAAGTACAGGCCAACGCTTCGCCCTCCAAAGTTGCGCCCCCACCCCATTCACAATTGCTGGAACCGCCCCTGATTATTGCTGAGGAGAGAGTTCACCCGTGTTCCCCTGGATCTATTCCTGATTATTACATTATGACCTTGATTTTACGCCAGTGTCTGTCTATTATTGTAATAGTCTATAGGCTACATTTCTGTAAACGTAAAACAAACGGCTGTATATAACAACACAAACCCACACATTATGTGAACATACTACTACCACATCTACCCTCATCCTACAGAACATGACATTCAACCAGCAGATAATAAAGTTATTTTCATACGATAATCTAGTAAAAGTTTTACGTCAAAACGAATTTGAAGGAAAATTAAAGCCAAACCTGTTAACCCGTCAGACCGCCTTACCTATACAGGTGTTACATAGCCTATACAGCCCGCGAATACAAGTTCCAACACGATATATCTATGGTCTAGCTTATACAGTAGAGCAGGAAATAAATGCAAGATAAGCAAATCAATAAACAGGGAGTTTATACTATTTAGTATGCAATATCCATCACCCTTTTTGTTGTTTAAATGGGATGAACGAAAGTTCTCGTTTGCTAATTCGAGATTGGGCAGACGCGTGTTCAGGGGAGGGGGTAGGAGAACGACCCGCCCCCTACCAAGTTTTTTTTTAACAGAAAGTTTAAATTTTTATTATTATTATTATTATATTATATTATATATTTTTTATTTTTTAATATATTAAGTTTCTTGAGGGAAGATGTTCTGTTATACATTAGGGACGCCGCACTTCACATTCTTTGCCAAAAATGTCAACATATGCGTCGGTTAAGGGCAGGGTTGTTGTGGTGGGGGTGACAGAAAGGAGGGGGAAACAAGCAATGCACAAAATGACTTCATCACCACTGGAGCAAAATAATTATGTTAGCTACCGTTGACAAAATAATAATAAAGTGTTTATTATATGGACGATATTATCGGGGAGGGAGGGGCAGGTGTTGAGGTGGGTTTAAGATTCAAAACAAAAGTCGACCGAACGACCAAATGTAGTGAGACTTGTCTACACCAGATTTTAATATATATGCATGTAGAGTTAAATAATTCTGAAGTTTAAATCAATCAATCAATCAACCAATCAATTAATTAATCGACGCATGAATAGAGATACATTCTGGATCTGTCATGTTAGGTTTGTTTTACATAAAGAAAGGTAATGTAAACAAATATTGAAAGTGTCTACATCTGAAAACGTTTCAAGCACGCTCGCAGTGGTTACAAATTCGGTAAATACCCAAGACGAGACGTTTTACATAAAATACAAAAACCTAATTTTATATAAAGTGAAAAGGTTATAACCGTTTAAGGACGCGTGTGTTATTCTATATAATATGTCATTGCTACCAGTAAGCTAAATACTGTTGTGTCATGCAACACCTGAAGTGTATTACAATTTGTAAATGAATGGATAAGTAGTAATTAGTGTTATGTTAGTTGGACTCATGCAAGTTTCTGTTCAATTTGTTAAACCGACTGTAATAACCCATCCCACTTTATATTATAACAAAGTAGGTAACTAAGCATATTTTAAAGCTCTTTAAAACAAACAATACAGTACATAATTGACAGTAATATGTTAAAACACCATCGTGATTAATATGACACACTGTTATAAAATTAAATTTATAATCCTTTTTTTTTTCATTTATGTTTAACGTTAATAATAGCTCATACAAATACAATAATACACATATAAAAGTCCATATACATGTATATAAATTTAAACACACCTGTACATACATATACATAACATAACATACACATATATTATACTAGTACAAACACACACACACGCACGCACGCACGCACACACACATCCATGCATGCAGGCAGGCAGGCAGGCAGGCAGGCATGAATGCACGCATGCACACACACACACACACACACACACACACACACACACACACAGACATACATACATACATACATACATACATTTACACACACCTATACGTAAATACACATAACATACACATATATTATACATATATACATAAATACATGTACATACACATACACGCACACAGGGCCGGCTCAGTCGTTTAGATATTGGGCAGGGGGCAAGACTGTTAGGGGAGCCATCAGTCATTTGAAGGGCACCTACAACGTATTCAATACATGTACAACATGCAAATTCTTTAAAGCTACAAGACGTATTAAATAAATAGCATAAGTTACATGACATATGGAACAAATAAATCATAGGAACCAACAATATTTTAGGGCGCCTATTGACGCAAAAAGGGCGCCGCAGATTGGGGGGGGG
>JAULBS010135198.1:0-13126 GCA_032355785.1 Symmetromphalus regularis | reverse complement strand
CTAATTTTTTAAAGCAAAACTGTCAAGAATCACTTGATTTGATTATTAATAGTCATATTAAGGTTAATGTTAATACTATATATTAAAATTTAAATTTTGATGATTTGGTTGACATTTTTGTGGAATTGCCCATAGGCTGCCGTCAGTATACAAAATGACATGTTCAAGACTTTGGATTCTGTGCTGATTCTAAGTGGGCAAAATTGTCAAAATGGACATAACTGTTTTGCTCTAGGTGTGTTGTTAAATAAAAACAAACTTTTTTTCCATTATAAATCTTACTCCTTCATCTCTGGGTAGTGTTCTAGCAGCTGTTTAATTCTCTCTAGATTGCCGTTCCTCGCTGCTTCATGAATTGTCTGACCTCTGAGAATACTACGTTCCTGTTCTCGCTCCACTTTGTCATGGCGACGCTTCTCCTTGTTTGCTGCATCAATACCAGCCTGTTGGAATATAGACCATAAATGAAAAGTGATTTCACAAAACTTGCTGCCACTCAATAAATCTAATAAATAAGTTCCTTTTTCATTTTTGATTTATTCACAGGCACATTCTGATGCTCAGAAATGGGTGCAGGTGCCCTCCTCTCCCCATTATCAATTTCATTCCAATGCCCCTGACTGAAATTGGCTATCACATAAAATACAGATAAGTAATAACGTTTTAATGACTTATTTACAAAACTGTACCATGTAAACATTGATATAAATGTGCTAGTCATTTTCCTGTAATACAACACAATCTGGTAAGATGAGACTAGATGCCTGTCCACAATACACTGACCTTATATCCTGCCAAATACTCTTGCTCTACGTGTCTTCCTTCCTGTTCCGAACTCTGATCCTCAGCTCTCATTCTTTCTGCATTCTTGTCGGGATTCACCGAGCGGAATGTGAATGTCGGACCTTTGTGTTTGTCATCATAAAACTCATCTTTAGAATTCACATGGCTTTCATTTTTAGCAGAGTTTTTCCTAGATTTTTGGTTAGACACCACAACCACAGCTTCTTCTGACAGAGTCTCAGAATCACTGCCACTGCCACTCTTGCTGCTGCTGCCACTGCTGCCTGTGTAGCTAGAATCTGAGTCAGTGTCCGAATCATATTGCTGATTATGGTTTTGTTTTGATTCTGTCCGACTCTGGTTCACTCTCATACTAACATCCTTCTTGGCAGCAGTTAGTTCAGACTCGTCGGATGTTTCTGTTTGTGGGTCTAGTAGGTTTTCCTCAGACTGTAAGGCTGTGAAGAAGGAAGATTAGATATCAGAATGATCTTGTGGTAAAACAGCTTGAGAATAAAACAGACTCTTCTGTATGTTATATATTTTACTAATTACAACTCAGATTTAACCACATCCAATCCAAAACATAAGGTGATGGGTAGGGTAATGTTGGCAGAATATTTGTATAGCTCTAAATAAATATCCTTTTCAAACCCTTTATATAAACAGAATTCATACATTTGTAGATAAATCAAATTTCAGAATATTTCTAAATCTTTTACACTAAAATATTCCAGGTCCACTACATTGGTGGCAGGAGTGAATAAGAAACCAGTGCAAATTTTTGAACTATGGCTACACAAACACTAAAGATGATTATTAAGCCATGAATGTAAATCACTATTAGCAGTGATCCGTTTAAAAACTGTAACAGCCAATATATGTCTATGAGATATTATTTTCAAATTATCAGAATGTTCTAGGACACATTTTAAAAATCAGTATTTTCCAAGACTTTTCAGTATAGGACATGGATGCAGGATAAACGAATTGCTGCAAGTATGAGAATAAAGGCTGACATCAATGGTGAGAAAGAAAAGGTCAGTTTGGATGTTTTAATAATGTCTGCATAGTTCACAAAAATACAAAGTTGTAAATAAGTACAAAAAAGCCCTTTTTTAACAAATAATTCTTAAGGAATCGATGTTATGTTTATAAAGTGATAAATAAATAACTGGGAGTAACCATATCAGCATAGACAGTGCATAAAATTTTGTACAATTTCTTTTTTTGTTCAGTATATGCCAAGGTTTACCTTCAATAAACGCTCTGTCTCTGTCACACGGCAGCTCTCTGTATGTATGTCTGTCCCCATCTTGTCCCGACAACCACAGATCACAGGGGAATTCATAAATACGTTTACTTTCCATATCATATACAGAGACACCTTCCAAGAACCACGCGTAACCTGTAAAATATTATAATAAACTTTAGTTATAACCAGTTAAGGGCCTATGGATGTAGTTCATTTTAGCATTACTGAGGATAGTTCATGGTTTTAAACGATGCACTCTTTGCCATTTTGATTTATTAAACTGTATCTAGTTTAAAATCATATTTATAAATCAGCCATTTACACTTATATAAAAAAACATGTGCTATAACTTATGACACCAAATAGCCAATATTTAATTTTTTATGCTGTAGGAGTGGTTGCATGGGGAAGGGGTTATGAAACAAACACATTGTCTATACCTGACATTGTGAATATAATATTTAACACTAAATATATTTGTTTTAAATTTACCACAAAATGATCCTTTATAGCCAATATTTAATTTTGGGGGTTGGGGTGGGAGAAAAGGGTCATTAAATATACTATCCATCTTAGTATCTACCTCTGCCATTTCGAATATAGTATTTTACACCTTACATTTATATGTTAAGGCTTGAGAAAAAGATATTGTCTGGTGTTTCAAATGTTTATTATTCAAGAATTAAATGAAGCCTGCAATAACAGTGTTACCATTAAGTAGTCAAAATAGAATCATATGCAACTTAGTAAGTATATCAGTGCATGTATAATTTGAATTGGACTTTACATGTACTATTAAACACAAATATTTATTATTAGACAAAGAACATTCCTAACAATTATACTTACTAAGTTCTGTATAGTCATGACCAATTTTGATCTTTCTCAGTTTACCAACGTGATGACAAGCAACAACAAACAAATCCTCCTGTAAAAAAATAAAACATAATCAAGCTAAAAGAAAAATTATTATCCAAGTTTATAAAATCTGTTTTTCTGTTACACATTATTAAAATTCACATACACATAGGCTTCATACATTTTCTAGTAACACTATATTTTTATTATTCTGCTCTGTCTCATTCTGCAAGGGAAAACCCTTTGTTATTAAAACATTTTTTAAATCAATTAAAAAAAAAAATCTCGGTTTCTTTGATGTTGAAAATTAAAAACAGTAGTTTCAAGTTTCTTTGTTGTTTTGTGTAAAAGCTATTACAAACATCAGGATAATGAGTAGATGTAGGAATTTTGGAAGTGGAAGGGTTCAAAGATATTTAAACAATTTTTAATAGTTATGACCAAATTATAATGGGGGAAAAACTTATAATCTGTGACTCCCATAAATTCATATATAGTTTGGTAACAAAAACATAACACTAAATAAAAGCAAAGCATACACATTAAACATAATCTTGAACTAAAACACATACTTACTTTTCCTTTCTGAAATTTTATTTTGTTTCGTTTTGAATCTTTGAGAACAAACTCTTTGCTGCATCCCTTATCTCCATATAATGTAAGCTTGACATCAGCTTTCCCACTGGCACCGATTCGGTTTCCAGTCCGGACATAGATCTGGTATTCTCCCCAAGAACCAGAACGTACCTCATCTTCTTCCTGCATAACAAGGTACAAACATCACATAACATTAGGTTACCAAGATCAAGTGAATGATATACCTTTTATTAAATATAGGGGAAAGACAATGCAGGAAAATTTATTTTCTGTAACCTCTCTGTTGAGAGCTGACTATTTCTGATCAAAACAAATTTTTACAACTGCACATGAAATAGCAAATAAGAGTATTTTTAGGATTGTCTAATACAAAGATTACAGAAATACAATGTTTCAGCAACTATTTAATTATCTATGAGTAATAAATACAATAACAAACTCATTACTCTAAATAAAAGATTATCTGTTCCTCCTAAAATTAATATTGCCAGTTTCTTCTTAACACTGAAATTCACCTGGGAGAGATAATCCATAATTCTTGGTAACGTATAAGTTTACTGACTAGTTTAGTTCAGATGATAAACTTTAAAATATTAACAACACTTGGTTACAGAATCGTACTATGAACTTACTGGTTTATACTGCTGATAAGCCCTTCTATCAGTCTGAGTTCCAATCTCATCAAGGGTCTGTGTCGCTCCACCCACTGCCACCTCATCTTGCACATCTGTGTTCGGAACGTTGATGATCGTTCTACTGCGGTATTTAGGTGAGGCTGGCTTCACTTGTGATCTGTGCGCTGCAGATTTGGCACGGTTTCTTGGCAACGACGTTCCTGGTCGACCATGAAGTGTATATTTCTCTTCAGATGCATGCGATGTGTTTGACGTTTGTGAAGTCTGGGAAGTGTGCGTCGTTGTCGTACTTTCTGAAGGTGTTGGGGATCGAGTACGATATGTCATATTCTTAAATCTACCCGAAACCTCACGCCTAATTATTTAAATAATTCAATTACAAAATAGTTTTATTTGCACACAGATAACTTTCAAAAATAAGAATTAAATAATACATGTAGTAATTATGTAAGTTTTACAATTAATATATTCATATACAGTATAACCTTGATTCATTGCCCCTCGCCAACCTCTCGTATTGCCAGCTTTCTTCTAAATTTGTTTTCTTTATTAATTCCCTCTATTTAGAGCCACCCTCGCGATCCACCATCCACCAAATGTGTTTTTAAACAAAATGCATTTTATATGTTTCAGTCCCCTCGATTATATCACCAATGCTTCAATTAGCTGTAATCAAGTGGCTCGATAAGAGTATATTGGCCTTAATTAAGCTCATCAGGAGTTATTACTTTTGTTACTGTCTAATGATTGACAACATCACTGTGTTAGTGATTCTGCAGTTCAAAGAAGTAGTGGTACAAGACAAAAAGCCACTCTGATGATCACGTGACAATGTTTGGTGGCCCATTATTGGCAACTCATTTTACCGCCAACACGATATAACACCAAAATCACATAGTATGACAGTAGGCGGTAAATCGAGGTTATACTGTATATTAAATTCAATATTCACTCATACATTAGAAGCCATTTTGTGCTACATTGTATTTGATATTAATATTAAAATTAAGCTGCACAGTGTTTAATTTTGGCTATTATGCTTTGGCTAATATAAAGTATAAAAATAACGATTGTTCTGTTAACAAAGACAAGTAATACTGATTCTACTTATACAGGTACTTAGACCCAATTGTTCAAAACATGGTTAAGCTTTAAAACCAAGGGCGTGTGATATTTATCTTTTAATTATATTTAAAAAAAATAAAGATTTATATTTTATATGATCATACAGTAGAATTTCATTGACTGAACACTAAAATGGTGCATTAAAATCTGTTCGACCTATCAGGTAGTTCGAAACATGCATTCGGCCATTGTCGGGTGCTTCTGTAGCAATGATCATCAATCGGACAACATTGCATATTTCCGTAAATATTTGGGTAAGGTGGTCCGAAAAACTAAGTGTAACGAAGTCACCGTCAAATGTCAGATCAGATATACAAGTACATTTTTAACAAAAAATAAACAAAATAACACATTAGAAATATGCTTCTAGAAATATTTACTGATTTAAAAAGTTATGCTTTATAATTTTTTATGACATATTTGCTATTGTTTTTTTGTGTCACCGTACGCCAAGACTGCTGCATCAAATACATTGTGTCCAGTACCGTAATTAGCATGTCTGTGTTTCTGTCTGCTGTGTCGAGTTGCTTCATGATCACAAGTTGTTTGGTGTTACATGCATGGTTCATTCATCTAGTGATTACCATTTTACAATTGTCTGAACTTGAAAGATAATTTCAGACAGGTGGTACTAAATAAACACAAACCAGCATATGATCGGTTCCCTGGTTAGGATTAATTTGTTCCACTTAAAGATTTAATTCCAAATTTATAATAATTTCATTAGTGCCGTGAAAGGGCCGATGAAAAATTCCTCAATAATTATTGCATATTTCTTCAGACAGACTTAGCCGTTCGAGCTAAACATGTTTGATTTGATTTTTCTGACCTATAAATTGGTTCGAGAGAAAGCTTCTGTTCGACCAAAGGGGTATTCGACTGATTGGTAATAAAATAACAAGGATTAATAGAGAGAAAAATCGGGACTTTATTCTTGGTTTGACAATACCGGTAGGTTCGACCGTTGGGCGTTCGAGATAACTGAATTCTACTGTACCAGTAAATGGATACCTTCAGTTTTTAGTTACAATAATATAAAATTTATTTCAAAGATTTCTCTGAACCACTGGTTATAATAAATAGTAGTTGACAGGGCTGAGAATGGAAAATGAGAAAAACAGCTGAATTTTATTTTTAATAATAACAGAGGGTATATTTCATGGAAAACAAACAAGAATGCACATTCCTTTCATTGGGAGGTTTTTAGGATCACAAGCAAAAAAATTGAAATTTTTTATGAGGGAGAGAAGTGACCGATCTGGATGAGGGTTTGAGAGGGGGTGCTGTCCCCTCCCAAAATAGGTTTTTCCGAAATAAGACAGGAAATGGTGCATCCTGGTGAACTTTGAGGGTCCTTTTCCTCCAACAAATTCCACTTAAATTTGTTTTTGCCTGATTTATAAATTTATTTTATAACACTCATATCCATGTTGCCGAATTCAATTGAAACAAATTGTCTCTAACGTAAATTTTACGAGCTCAGGTCAGGTTGCGGAAGACAAGTTTATGGGTGCAGTCATGTTGGATTTCTATGTGACTGCTCTCGACCAATAAGAGCTCAGAGATCCTCCTTGTTTTGCAATTTTCCATAGAACGTGGGAAAAGGCAGAAATGATCCATGGGAAACTGACATAAAGTGTGATTATTCACAGAATAGCGACCGATTACTTGTTTTTTATTTTCCTAGAATCATTTCTACCTGAGATCAAGCCCTTTTTCAGTGCTTAGAAGAGAAATGGCCAAAAAATGGACCTCACCCCCTCAAAATTATCTCATTGGATTTAGGTGATTCACAAGATCTATTCTGGGAAGATAAAATCTGCGGAATTCCACGGAACAGACAATTCTCATCCCTGATTTGAACAACTTGATCATCAAACATAGTGTGTCTAAGACATATAACAAAATCTTTCTTAACATTACAGCAAGCATGAAATTACCTGTTTCTACTCTGAGCAAGATAACTGTCATCATAGGCCTGGAAATAAAATAAAATAAACAAATAATAATAACAAAAAAAGATTTTTTTGTTTAATGACACCTCTAGAGCAATATAAGAGAAATATATCAAAAACAATCAAAATAAATCTATTAGTAAATAAAATAAAATATTAAAGAAACCATTAAAATTAATATTCTGCAAGATTACACTAACCAACAACAAATATTAACAGTTAAAATACCTGCATTTGTTGTCCCTGTTTTACTTTGCGACCGTTTATATCCCATGTGTACTTTGCAGTGGATGGTCTCACCACAGACTTTGAACTCTGAAATATTCAACACTAATAATTTGTAATCACCATAACTTTATCATCTACCAACATAAATGTTATTTCAGTAAAAAAACTAAAAACTATTTATTTTAGCTTCAAAATATAATAAGATGAAAACAAAGCAAAATATGGTAAATTTATATATGATTTTCTGCAAGTCAAAACAAGTCATAACAAATGTTATTTAAATTTTTATTCCATCAAGCTAAAATATGTAATTAAAAATGAAGACAAAAGGTGTGGGCTTACTTCAAATGGTTCAGGTGCTCCTTGACGACTGCTAGCCGGTCTGCTAGGTCTGTCTACCTGGTTTAGTGTCTCCTACAAAACATAAACATTAGCTAAAGCAATTTTTATCACCTTTTGTTCACAATTCTTGACATTTTCCTAACTGTAAAGACCATACAAATTTTCAGACCCACCTAAATTTACACTCGTTTTAAGAAGACTTCAAATTTCAAAGAACATTTTAATAATTAATATAAATTTGTATGCTTCATGTAACCCCCCTACCCTCCACCATCATTCCAAGCATCTAGTATACAAATTGGAAAATGTTGATAATCAAAACTGCTTAAAATCTACATAACAAGAAGAGACAAAAGGATAATATTTTTATGTTTACACAGTGATATCCCAATAAGAAAGCTTGAATCTGCCTCTAGATAATTAAATTTCCTTCATTCCATTAACTGACTGGTAAATGTACATTTGAAACAAAATCACGTTTCTTAAAAATAATGTTAATAATAAAAGTTAGTGTGTACTCATATCCACTTTATTACCGTGGCAACAAGCAACTTTGTTGCAGCATTGACAATTCTTTCTGCTTCACCACGAGAAATGTATGTAGAGGGCACAGTACGCAAAACAGGCCAACCACCTTTCAATGCTCTAAAAACATAAACAAGAAATGAATGAATATGTAAATTGCAAAATTAATGATGATATCTTAATGACACACAAACAACAAAGAAACCACATCAGATTTTATGGTGTGTCTCTCCATGGTATTTAAGGAAATCTGACAAAACATGAAGTGGTCCACAACTGGTTTATCAATAGCTATCCTGTGTGTGGGATAGTGCATAAAAATTATCCCATGCTACTTATTGGTAAGAGTATCCACATTAATGTGGCAGTCAGTAGTAGATTTTGTCTTCCCTACTTACACTAACCTCCATCCTGGACTACAAAGTTTTGAACCCAGGACAGTATTCTAGAAACTGAATTGGAAATAAGCAGGAAAATAAGTACAACCAATGAATCAGTGTGAGTTCTATATTCCTCATATGTGATTATAACATCAAGTCCCACACTGAAATTGGATTTCCCACTGGTTTTCAAAATCAGTGGATTAATGAATGATTCATTAAATACCTAAAGTCAGTCTGAGTTGTCCAGTAGCATATCATCAGATTCTCAAGCTGAAGACAGTGGTTCAAAACTTATTGGAGGCTGGCTCACACTTGACTGCGTGTCAAAATTACCAGATGTTTGACATCCAATAGCTGATGATTAATAAATCAATGTGCTCTAGTGGTGTCGTTAAACAAAACAAACCAACAAATACTAAACATCTTAACAATTTGCAGGCAAACATGTTTGCAAAAAGCTTAATAAAATAGATAATAATAATTGTTTTAAATGCTAAAAGTTCATCAACAAATGAGTGTAAACAGATGACAAGGAAATTGATTTCAATTCTTACTTCTTTTTATGTGATTTAAGAGGAACTCCAAAGCCAGTCATTTCATGACGAGTGACCCGACCTTTAGGTGGTCCATAAATATAATAGGATTCCGGCAACGAGCTCTGAAAGCAGAAACAACACATAAACATCATGAATAAAACACTTTTTTTTAAATAAATATTTTATGTTGCATTGCAGAAGGAATTTCATATTTTACAGTTTATATTAACTTGAAACAAAATGACTGAATTAAGAGATAGCATTATCATCGTGTGTGTTGAAAATATTATCATTTCCCGGGTTAAATCCTTCATTCAAAATCATCAACGTCATTTCTAAACAGTTTTCACACAACTATTGTCTGATAGGTAAGGATTGAATTTATTTTGTGATTATGGTACCATAGTAATTGGGCAGCTCTTAAAAAGTTCCTCTTTAAAGTGTCCACAAAATAATTATTATGGATCACAGGTTGGTGTATGTGATGTACACTTCCTTTGAGCCTTGCTGAACACATTGGGTTGAAGCCAGTAATAAGATTAAAACTCGGCCATTGGTCTTTATCAAAATTGAAATATATTTTAGGAATTAGTCAGCTAATTATGGATTTTTATAAACTTAATTCCTAAAATATATTTTAATTTTGATAAAGGACTATGGCCGAAATGTAAATAAAGTGTATGGTTTTAGTATTATGGATGTGTTTTTATCCGTATGGATTTTTATAAACTTTGCAATAAGTCTCAAAGTCAATGCTTGGTTTTGTAACAATAGAAGGATCAAACACTGTAACTAGTGTTACAAAGAGCATACATGTAACACTAAAAACCTAAAATAAACAAATAATCTGCATATATAAATTACCATGGTGATCAAGCCACAGGCAAAGATTTTTTATTTGACTGATTTGACAGAGAGATAAACTTCGAACAAGTTTTCAAATTATTTGTATAAAGTTAACAAAACATGCAAACACGAAACCATGCACAACACAAAACACTTGTAAACACAATACTAATGTATAACAAATGTAAAACACTGAGCTAACTCATAAAACTAGAGACATACAAAATCTTCAGGTACTTTGATTTTCTCACTAACTACTTAAAGTAGTACTTTGAGCAAATAAAAGGTACTAAAGAGCATTGTAGGTGACACATGTCAAATGATCTTCTTGACAACGAAAATATATTTATTACTGTACGCTTGTAAAATATTTACCTTCTCACTGCTTTTATTAAATCTCTTTCATTGATTCACTGATTTCAATGAATGGTAACTGTTCATTAGGACAACGCCTAGTTGGTGGTATTTATATATATATATATATCTATATATATTATTCATTCATTCACAATCCAAATATTAACAACAAAAAGAATCTGTTAGCTTTGACTGAATAACACTGAATAACTATCTATCTATCTAGGCAAGAGAAAGAATTACTGTATATTCCCTATTTAATGGCCCTTGGGGTATTATATTTTGCGAATTTTGTGTTTACTGAGTTCATAATAGTTTGAAATCATGTTTTTACTGTTAAATATTTTATGTAATACAGATTACTAGTGTGTGCATTCATTACATACTTTGGATACTATGCTGGGGTAATTTTTATTTTGCAAAATGGATGGGGTGGAATATAGGGAATATACAGTATATTGTATAACTTAAAGCAGTTTTACACAAATTCATTTATAGGCAAATAAGTTTAAATGGAGCTATTAAAAAATTACAACATAAAAACTGGCTATAATACTTTTTAACATATAATTTGAATGCAAACAAAGGTGTGACTTTAAGTAAACACTTCTTTCATTTTCATGTTTGTCTAACACAGGGTAGAGTGAGAGGGGTGTGTGTTTCTAAGTTGGAACTTTCAATTGAGTAGTGGATGAATTATTTGAATTATTCCTTGCTGTGGAACTATATTAAGTTATTCATTATTCATGCTTGTCTACAACTGGTACAAATGTACATCAAAGTGTGTGCTTTTTACTGTTTTGTCTCTGGAAATATCATCACTTAGTGTTAATAAAAAGAATAGCCTATGTGGCAGCAGTTTTCTTTTTAAGACCATGTATCAAAAATACATCTATTAATGGCTGATTAAAAAAAAAATACTGTTTGTCATTAAACCTTTTTTTCTACTTTACACCAAAGTGAGAAACAATTTACTCATACATTTTTCAGAACTAAATTTATTAACTTTATAACACCTCTACATCGGTTACTATTCAAACATTTCTGATATATTTGTAAGAGTTGTAATACTCATGTGCTCATAAAATATTTAATATTCAAAATATTTCCATTAAAAGTTGTTAGAAAATTCTAACTCTTGAATATCTATCAATTTATTATTTATTTATAACTACCCCACCAGAGTAACAGAAATGATATCTAACATAGTAACAACTACCCGCCATTGATTAAATGTTACAATGTGCTGGAAAGTTAACACCACTTTTCTTTTATTCCATTTAAAAACCACGCACATGAGAAACGGGGAGGTAAATATAACGTCACCACAGTCTGGTGGTTTTCAAAGAATTTCTCCCACCTTCAATTGCTGCATGATTAAAGTGTTACAATGCTCATAGCTTGTTCATTGCATAGTGATACATAGTAACAAAATAACACTTTTGATCATAAATAAATAAAGCTTCTCAGTTACTCTATGGAGTGAAATTGTAACTGATAATGAATTGACCAAACATTTTTTTATGTTTTGAATTAAGCTAGGCATCCATGTGTAATGCGTAATGCTTTGTGCGTAAACAATGATTCACATAGGATCTAACTAAAGCACTTCCATGCACACGTAATGCATGTGCGTGTTGCATATTGCATGATATAATCTGTATTTTTATCACCCTTGATGATGTTTATAAAGAAATTTGCATTTTGTGACAAGCTTCACGCACATTAATATATATATATATATATATATGCATACATGGAAACAGTCAAAACACATTACGCAATATGCACAATGCATCACGTGAACAACATATACACGTGGATGCATAGCTTTATAAATTTTTGAAGAAAGATTCACAAATGACTAGATGGAATAAAAATAAAATTAAAATTCATTCTTGTTTTGATTTGCAGAAAAATCATACACTATCACTATTTCCAGCCAGACATCAGCTGCATGCAGCATGTTTGTTTATCTTAGAGCAAATGCTTTATTTAATTAAATAGGTCTTTGGGTACACAGTACTCAATAAAATATGTAAATTCCCTAGACTATTTCTCATTCTATATAGCAAATAGCATTGGTTCTAATGTGATCAATAGAAAAATGTATTAAAAATCAACTAAAATGGAATATTATTTTTATTTATTGATGACAAAATGTTAATTGGTGAACCTGAATAAAAAGGTGCTGCCTCACTAATGTTGATAACTTGATACTAACATTGAATTAATGTTTTTAAAAAATTGATTCTTATGTTGATATTAAAGTTGACACTTATGATTAGACTCATGATACTATGATACTAATGTTGATAACTTGATACTAATGTTGATAATATGATACTAATGATAACTCGATACTAATGTTGAAATAATGTTTTAAAAAATTGATTCTTACGTTTATATTAAAGTTGACACTTATGATTAGACTCATGATAATATGATACTAATGTTGATAACTTGATACTAATGTTGATAATATGATACTAATGTTGATAATATGATACTAATGTTGATAACTTGATACTAATGTTGATAACTTGATACTAACGTTGATAATATGACACTAATGTTGATAATATGATACTAATGTTGATACTATGATACTAATGTTGATAACTTGATACTAATGTTGATAACTTGATACTAATGTTGATAATATGATACTAATGTTGATAATATGATACTAATGTTGATA
>JAULBS010135187.1:0-13127 GCA_032355785.1 Symmetromphalus regularis | reverse complement strand
TGACGTCCAATAGCCGATGATGAGATAAAAATCAATGTGTTCTAGAGGCGTCGTTAAATAAAACAAACTTTACTTTACTTTAGTGTGTCTCTCTTACCAACACTAACCTCTGTCCTGGACAGACAGTACAGGAAGCTGAGTTGTGTGCCAGGACAGCGTGCTTGGTCCTTAATTTGATAAGAGTATAAAAATTTACCATTATTTTATACTTGTTTTATTTTAACAGGTGTACAACCATCTTGATGTTCCGATCGAGGTTTACTATAAGGTTGACACTAAGGAGGAGGTCTGTGGAGTTGCTATGCCCGGTGTCAGCTATAGTGTTCCCCTCAAGGCAGTCTATTGTCTTTCTGAAGAACTTCTCTTTAGACCAGTTGATGGGTAATCTTATTTTTTTTGGCTATTTTCCATTCCAACCAGTGGTCCACAACTGGTTTATCAAAGGCCATGGTATGTGCTGTCCTATCTGTGAGACTGAGCATATAAAAGATCCCTTGCTGCTTATTGGAAGGAGTAGCCTATGTGGCGACAGTGGGATTCCTCTAAAGACATGACCTTATGTATGACGTTCGATAGCCGATGATCAGATAAAAATCAATGTGCTCTAGAGGCGTCCTTAAATAAACCAAACTTTACTTTGGGTAATCTTATTTTACTAATCTGAAGACAGTCCATTATTTTTCTGAAGAACTTCTCTTTAGACCAGTTGATGGGTAATCTTATTTTACTAATCTAGAGACAGTCCATTGTCTTTCTGAAGAACTTCTCTTAAGACCAGTTGATGGGTAATCTTATTTTACTAATCTAGAGACAGTCCATTGTCTTTCTGAAGAACTTCTCTTTAGATCAGTTGATGGGTAATCTTATTTTACTAATCTAGAGACAGTCCATTGTCTTTCTTAAGAACTTCTCTTTAGTCCAGTTGATGGGTAATCTTATTTTACTAATCTAAAGACAGTCCATTGTCTTTCTGAAGAACTTCTCTTTTGACCAGTTGATGGGTAATCTTATTTTACTAATCGAAAGACAGTCTATTGTCTTTCTGAAGAACTTCTCTTTAGTCCAGTTGATGGGTAATCTTATTTTACTAATCTAGAGACAGTCCATTGTCTTTCTGAAGAACTTCTCTTTAGTCCAGTTGATGGGTAATCCTATTTTACTAATCTAAAGGCAGTCTATTGTCTTTCTGAAGAACTTCTCTTTAGATCAGTTGATGGGTAATCTTATTTTACTAATCGAAAGAAAGTCCATTGTCTTTCTGAAGAACTTCTCTTTAGTCCAGTTGATGGGTAATCTTATTTTACTAATCGAAAGAAAGTATTGTCTTTCTGAAGAACTTCTCTTTAGTCCAGTTGATGGGTAATCTTATTTTACTAATCTGTGTTTAAAGTTTACCAGTACACTTTAGGTACTATTTTTTTGGATTGGATTTTTAAAACAAGATTACAAGTTGCCAGACAGAATAAAAGTAAAAATGCATTTGATATAACTTGTTTTGATTGGTTCACAGACATCCAATGGACAAATTTTCAATTTGTATTCTGTCTTTTAAATATAATTGGTTCAACATGTTCAATGGGAAAATTTAAATAAAATCATACCTCTTTTATTCATGAGTTAATATGGTATTTTCAGATACAACATATCAGCAGAAAGTTTGAAGTGGCGAGCTTCGGAGAATGAGGGTTGCAAACAGTTTAGTTGTCCAAGTAGACAATCGGGATCATCCTCTTTCTGTTTCAACGTGAGTAGTCAATTTACAAAATAATTATAATTTATTAAAATCTTAGTGAAGTGATTTTCAACATTTCCATAGAGTGATGATTTTCACATTGCCACCTCCCCCCACCACCAAAAACTAAACATTTAGTGTGTATAAAATGTTGATTTCTTCACAATTCTGAAATATTGATAATCAGTTTAAATTTGTATGCTGACCTTGACCCCTCCTCACTTCCTTCCTCCATTCTTATGCTGTATATGAATAGAAAAAAATATGGTATTTATGATTAGGCCATTAGACGTTTTATTATTATTATTATTATTTGTTTTTTTTATTATTATTGTTGTCATTGTTGTTAGCCAAGTGTTACACAAAGCAACTGATATTTGTGACTGGGATCTTAGAGGTTTTATTATTATTATTATTACTACTACTATTATTATTATTATTATTACTATTATTGTTATTACTACTGCTATTATTATTATTACTATTATTGTTATTACTACTGCTATTATTATTATTACTATTATTGTTTTTACTACTGCTATTATTATTATTACTATTATTGTTTTTACTACTGCTATTATTATTATTACTATTATTGTTATAATTATTATTATTACTATTACTACTATTATTACTATTATTATTACTATTATTATTATTGTTATTATTATTACTACTACTATTACTATTATTACTACTACTACTATTATTATTATTATTACTACTACTACTATTATTTTTATTGTTGTTGTTGTCATTATTATAGTTTTCCAAGTGTTACACTGAACATCTGTTTTGTTATTTTCAGATTGAAACTACAGTTGAAGATATCTATTTTGATTCTGGAACAGATCTCACTGCCAAGTGTTACACACTGAACATCCATCCTACAGTGATTCTTCACAATCTTCTTCCTCTGTCTATCAATTTCCAGATGGAGGTTAGACATTACAACATAGATAAATATTTCAATTACAATTTATGAAATGGAGGCTTCAATTTATTCTTTGCACAAACATAAACATAACCTTTGAAAAGTGTTTTTATACATAAAATACATTAAAAAGTGTGTGTAAGGAGATTTTTTTTCTTTTTAGATGATTCTTTATAATTTTGAATTATTAGGTTGCATGTTGTTGGCTTCTTGACAATAATATGTTGAATATGTCACCTGTTTTTAAAAATTCTTTTACTGATTTTTTAAAATCCAATTTATACCTTTCAAAAATAATTTTAGATGTGTTGTGTTAGTATTATTTATTCTTGTAGGGAACAGCCAATCAGAAGACACTTAACAAGGGAGAGAACTCTCCACTGTTGCATGCTTCTGTGAATGAATCAACGTTAGAAGTGTCGGTATGTACACTGTAATATAACATTATAATGTATTATAAATTAAGGCATTTCGAACTGTAAAATTAGTATTTTTTAAATATTGTTTAACACAGAAACATATAGAATAGATCAACTTAGGTATTTCTGTTGCTATGACGACTACTTCCAAATAGTTTGAAACAGTGGAATTCTTCACTAAACATTCTGTAAGAACTATAGGTAACAAAAATATATTTGTTTTTTATTTTTATGTCAGTTTTAAGAAAATGAATGTAATATTTTCATTACATTATTGTCAGTTATATTCCTATATTTAAATTATGAACAAACACGTATTATTTTCTCTACATTAAGCTTACTTATATTTCTATATATAAATTATAAACAAACAAAAGAATACATGTTTTTTATACATCACTATTATATTTCTTTATATAAATTTTAAACAAATTAATGTAATATTTTTTATACCTAACTGAGTTATTTTTCTGTATAAGTAGACTAATGTAATACTTTCAATATATTACTTTCATTTATATTTCAGTATAATTTATAAGCGGACTAATGTAAATACATTACTTTCATTTATATTTCTATATACAAATTATAAGCAGACTAATGTAATATTTTCTATATATTACTCTCAGTCATAGTTATTTTTTAATAAATTACAATCAAACAAATATAATATTTTCTATATTATTACTGTTAATTATATTTCTATCTAAATTATAGGCAAACTAATGTTTTCTATACATTACTGACAGTTATATTGTTATTTATAAATACTAAGCAAATTAATGTAATATTTTCTGTACATTACTCCCAATTATATTGTTATATATAAATATTAAGCAAAATAATGTAATACTCCCAATTATATTTTTTATATATAAATATTAAGCAAACTAATGTAATATTCTCTGTACATTAATCTCAATTATATTTATATATAAATATTAAGCAAACTAATGTCATATTTCCTGTATATTAGTCTCAATTATATTTTTATATATAAATTAGAAGCATACTAAAAAATGTTTCTGTGTAGAGATAATAAGCAAATTTTTTTTTTTTATATACATGACTATCATTGTACAATTTTATTGCGTGATTCTGTAGTTGTTTGAAGTGTGTTTTTTACCCCATTAACATTTCCTAACCTTTTAACCATTTGTGTGCCTTATTTAGCAACCGATGAAGATTGTGGTATGGTTTTACTTACAAAATAATAGGGGTACAATGATATGGCCAAAACCATATTGCGATATATTGCGATACAGCAAACACATATTGCAATACATACTGCAATACAGTTTGATTAATTACCAAGATGTAATAAAGTCATACTTTGATACTATCATTCTAACTACTAAACATATCTCAGGTAGGCAGACCTGTTTTCAATTTCTGAGGGAATTTTTTTTTTAGGCCTATATATACACAGTAGATTCATATGCTATAATTTAGTTTAACTTTTATTTTTATAACTTACTGTCATAGTTGTAGATTTTATGAGAATGGGTACTCATTAGGTAGATAGGTCATGATAAACGAAACCATATTGCAGTATGTATTGTGCTCGACAAGTATTGCAATATACTGGTATATCGTTGCACCCTTACAAAATAACTGTTATATGTTTGCATGTTTATTTGTTCATATTTTATGTTAGACTAGTTTATTTTGTTCTTTTTTTGTATATATTTTGTTACCTGTATCTGTTCTGTATTCTACATACCTCAGCCCTTGAAGTGTGGCGCTTATGTAGTGAATGTGATTACGTCCATAACATTTTACATGCATTTGAGATCATTTACATTTTCCATAACATTATACATGCATTTGATGTCAGTTTACAGTTTACATAACATTTTACATGCTGTTGAGATCATTTACATTTTACACAACATTTTACATGCATTTGAGGTAAATTTACATTTTACATAACCTTTCATATGCATTTGAGATCATTTACATTTTCTACAACATTTTACATGCTTTTGAGGTCAATTTACATTTTACATGCATTTTAGGTGAGATTACATTTTACGTGCATTTTACGTCACTTTACATTTTCACAACATTTTACATGCTTTTGAGGTTAAGTTTTCATTTTACATGCATTCGAGTTCACTTTACATTTTCCTTAACATTTTACATGTGTTTTGAGTTCAGTTTACATTTTGCATAATCTTTTACATGCATTTGAGGTCAGTTTACATTTTTAATGTGTCATTAAATCCTTTTACTGTGGCATTAGCCCTGAATTAAGCATAATAAGCACGTCCTTAGGGCGCCAATGTGAAAGAGGGTACCACAAAAACATTTATTGAAAAATTACATTTTTTTACTGCCCTGCCCTATTTATAAGCAAATAAATTGCTTATTGCTATAAAGAGTTAAATAAAAGAAATTTAAAGCATCCTATGTAGCGAATAAATTGTGAAATCTGGTCAGACTGGCTTGCAAGTAAACTGAATTATGAAGGTTGGACTGTGCTTAGGGCATCAATCAGATTTAATCCGACCCTGTGTAGCATGTACATGTATAACATATTAATATTGTATGGCAGGACAGTGTTCCCCAAAAAACGATTTTACAATATCTTTACAACAACACTGCCAATTACCACTGCGAATTTCAAAGGCTGAATATCTATAAACTCCATTATTTGTACATGTAGCATGACATTTAATACCGTAAATAATGTAATACATAGACTAGCCCCATTTACCATAGCTGCATGTGTCCTTATTTGTGTAAAGTAACAAATATTCAAGAAAAGAACGTTTGCCACAAATTTTAAATTACTAATAGGGATTTATCCAGGCTTTATACAGTATCGAACATCGGCCCCTTCCAAAAGTCAAATTGCACTGAAAATTCCCAATTTCAGGACTATAAATTCCCAAATTGGTTAATAAATATAATATTGCAGTTACATAAATTCTATGGTGTCAAAAAAACTTCCCTATTATGACTAAAATTGTGTTAATTTTCCCAATGTCTTCCGTCATACGACCCTTGTGAAAAATACTGGATAAATCCCTGATTTTATCACCGAAAATCATGTAGAGACAGAGGGGAAAAAACTATATTTTGTGAGACCTATTTCCAACCTTTATTCCTAGTTATTTATGGATTAGACTTATAGTGTTTCTAATATGCATGGTTTTTTGTGTTTAGTTGACGTTTTGTTTTTATTTTGTACATTTATTTCCTGATTACAAAACAATGTAAATAAACTTCATATTTAGTTTTCATTTATAAACCTGCATGTACAGCTAAAATTGTTAACTATTACCGTAACCATGTCTACATCGTTTACATTTGCCTGTCTTGCAATCTTGTTATTACTTTCAGTGCAGTTGATCCACCCCCCCCCCTCCAAGTTTAAAAAGGCCCCACTTCCAAAATAAAATCCTGGCGATGCTAATATATCATTAATAATCATTTCCTTTAACCATGATTGCTTACTGCGATAACCCTCAAAACTAAAGAACTGAGTCATTTGAAGATAACGTATTTTACAAAAGTATTTTTATTTTAATGACTAATGTTTTATTAAAATTTTAACAAATCAAAAACAAAATATTGAAATTTGTGTAAATTATCAAGAAAAATGTCACAGTATTTATATTTAATTCACAGCAAAATCTTGTTCCAATTTTCTTTCTGCAGTAACGTTACAGTTGATAAAATTAAAATATTGACTTCTCCGTTAAGTAGCATTATTGAAGTTCAGCTATTTCATTAGCATATTTGAAGGTTAGTTGGTTGTATTTATTTTCATGCTTATATCCAATTAAGGTTCAAGCATGCTGTCCTGAGCACACAGCTCAGCTTCCTGTGCTGTCTGTCCAGGACAGAGGTTAGTGTTAGTAGGAGACACGAAACCTGCTGCCAGTACACTAATGTGGCTACTCTTAGTGGTTGGTTGTATTTATTTTTGTGCTTACATGTATATCCAATTAAGGTTTAAGCACGCTGTCCTGAGCACACAGATCAGCTTCCTGTGCTGTCTGTCCAGGACAGAGGTTAGTGTTATTGCAGCCACACTAATGCATCTTCTCTGCAGCAAGGAATCTTTTATATGCACTAGCAGGCCTGCACAAATTCAAATTTTGCAAAACCGAAAATTGGGTTATACCAAAACAAATTGCGTAACCTATTTTGATTTGCATAATCCGGTTTAAAAAAATGGAAAAAGAACTTAAAAATTGGTTTTAATAAATAAAACCATTATCACTTTGAAGTAAAAAGGAACTATAATAAATATACATTGACTATATACACATCAAACTTATACACAGTCATTTTTTGCTTATTACATGTGATTCTCAAAATTTTAATTTGTTAAATGAAAACTGAATTTGGAAAAACCTCGTACTTGTGATATTTGATCGTTCTTTGTAATCAGCCGAAGATTTCCGACAAACATTTATTAATGGAAGCATCTCAGTTTCTGATTGGCCTCATTTTGAAGGAATTCTCTTTGGCAATATCTAACAACCAATGAGAATACATTACACTTGCCAACATAAGTATTCTAACTAAACTGGTATTTGTAATTTCTGTTACAGGTAATTATAATTATACATGTCAGAAATCAGTCAAGTTGTTTGTAATCTGAGAAAAGATGATGTAGAAATTTTATTTAAAAATATTTACGTGAATGGTAAATCAGTTATGCGAAATAAATTTGCATAACCGATGCATGAACGAAATGATCGTTCATGCAATTTGTGCAGGCCTGACTATCCCACAGACAGGATAGCACATACCATGCCTTGGATAAACCAGTTGTTGACCACTGGTCAGTGTAAATGGTGTACGCCTACCCACTGACCTTAGCGAAGCACTGGTTTGGAGCCAGTATTTAGAATTCCCATGCCTAGATTGAGATTTGATCTCAGTACCTACCAGCTGAGAGTCTGATAGCATTAACCACTATACCACCAGTGAAGGTAAATTGAAGTCAAAATAAATTTTATTTTTATTTCGTCTTCCAACTTTCACCATAATGCTTGTAATTTGGGGGATTTTTTTTTTTAACCAATCCCATTACCTCTAATCCTAATAAATCATTTTGTTTTTGATTCCACTGGGTCCTTTTCCTTGAAGTCAGAAATGTTAATCACTTGACCACCTGACATTTTGTATTTTCATACAGTTAGATTAATGAAACGGTTTCATCTCAAGAACTATGGAACCTTTTAATAAACAGGAAATTTTCTTTCTGTGGAACATTGCCCTGGTGTGACGGTTAATCCGCTGTTAATAAGAACTGATGCAATTCTTAGTCCATTAGTGTCATTCGAGAGTATAGCGTTATTGGCAAATTATCGAACATGACAATATCACTAGGGTTAGACAATTGTCAAACTACATTAAGGCAATGTGTTAATGTGTTGTTGTCACTCAAAAACATGGTAGTCTCTTTTTTTTTATCAATAAAATGCATTATGTCTTCTAAGCAAAATTAACATTTAACCACCATAATAGACTAGTCCATATTTAAAAAAGGGCTCATTTAAAAGTGGAAGTTGCAATAATTTCACAAAAACTAGTAAATTTGGGTAGCCATTTTGTTTTTCGATTTTGAGAATCAAAAACAAAAAATTCAGCTTAGTATCCTATTTTTTCATAATCAGCGCCCCTAAAATAGGTTAGTAAGATTGAATAGCACATTCTACTCAAAAATACCCCTCCCAGTAACTTTTTCAGAGATATGTTCTTTTCTATATGAACATTAGTTGCCATTTTGGTTCTGACTGCAGTGAAAGTCACAGAATGTGAGACAATGGTTTAGTTTTATAATGGCAGAATAAATAAATATTCATGTAAGTTATAGGTGTATGTTAATATTTTATTTCAGGTGAAATGAAAGGTTTCTTTTGTATGGCAGACGGCATCATATTCTTGCATAAATATTCTAGCAGGTGTATGTTAATATTTGTTTGGATGCAGTCAGCCACACGGATGGTGATACAAAGATGTTACTTTTATTATGACAGCATCTGATTCTTGTATAACTATTCACAGGCCGGTAAATAATTATTTTTGCTCTGCCAGTCAAAATGGCCGACATCTCATTTTTTTCCCCATTTTTTTTCTGAAGGTTCCAGCTTTTCAAAACTCCTAAACTCAGCCAATAATGGAGCTATTCTAAAAGAGATTACAGTTTTGGAAAGCTCTTTCTGTGGACAACAAGGAAGTGCATAAAAGTCAATTTCACAAAATTGTGCAAACAGCCTCCTTTTACCAGAGCAGGTCACATACATACATGTTGCACTGAGCTAATTTTTAACAGAACTTTGATTTTCACCAAAAAAAAAAAAAAAAAAAAAAAAAAAAAAAAAAAAAAAAAAAAAAAAAAAAAAACCCTACATTTTGTTTGTTTGTTATTAACTCAGTCTTTGATGAAAATTTCACTATCCAGGTATTTGTTTTGTTTTTTAAGTTATAAAAAATTAAACAGAGCAGTTCACATCAAATATACTTTTTAAAAAAAGTTTGTAACTATAAAAAAAAATTTAAGTGATTTTTTATAGATTTTTCTAGTGCTCTTATTGCTAATGGTTTTCTTAAGTAAACTTGTATGTAATTAACACAATTGGTTGGATTTCTTATTGATATGTGATTCATATAATTAATGTTTACAGATATTTTCTGGTGCAAAAGTTCTTAACATGTTGTAGGTAGTCTTAATAGGGTTTGTTGAACACATAATTGCTCATGTTTATAAAACATCCATATTGAAGAGTTATCTTGCACAAAAGATGCTAATTCATTGATATTGTGTGGGTATTCTTCATAATGTGTTTGACTTCCGGTACATTGTGATATTTTAATTGTGTATATGTTTATTATTGATCCAAGTAATTAGGTTTTTTAAACACAAAAGAGCTTAGAAAACAAATTTCTAATACGTTTTAGTTGTGATTTAGGGGTCTTGTTGTTTGTTGCTATTAATATTAATAGGTAATTTCTAAATTTGAATATGTTCATTATTAGTGTGGTTGACTGATACTAAAAAAGAAAGAATGTCTTATGTTGCACCAGTTTGTTTTTCTCTTATACTAAGTTTATAATTTAAATAAAAAATTACATGTTTTTAAAGCAAGATTCCAAAGTTAGAGAATGAAATAAAAATACAATTTATTTTTACTAAAACTTCAATTTATCTTCATTGGTGATGCAATGGTTATGCTATCAAACTCTAAGCTGGTAGGTACTGAGATCAAATCTCAATCGAGGCATGGGAATTGTAAGTACCAGCTCCAAACCAAAGTGAGTGCTCTGCTAAGTTCAATGGGTAGGTCACTAGGTGTACACCACTTACACTGACCAGTTGTCCACAACTGGTTTATCAAAGTGTGGTATGTGCTATCCTGTCTGTGGAAAAGTGCACATAAAAGATCCCTTGCAGCTTATCAGTAAAAGCACCAACATTAGTGTGACGACAGCGGGTTTCATCTCTCCTACTAATGCTAACCTCTGTCCTGAACAGATTGCACAGGAAGCCTAGTTGTGTGCCCAAGACAGCATGCTTAAACAATAATTGGATATAAGCACGAAAATAATTATAAAACAAAAATAACATAAGACAGTGTCATTGGTCTTTGTTGTATTGTATTAGACATCATAACAAGCCTGGAATTTTTTTTTTGAGGCTTGTCTATCAAAATGTCCTATGTCAGTCAATTTGTGCAGGTCAAAAACGAAAACGTACCTGTCATCAAATTAAATTGAAATTTAATATTGAAATAAATAAATAATATTTTTAAATAATAAAGTGTTTTTTTTAATTGTTTTTTTTATTGCTCACCTCATCACAGATACTTCAAATTTCAAATTATCTTCATGTTTCAACCACATTGACGCATTTGTTTGTACCAAATCGTCACTTACCCATTTCAGCAAAGTACTCCCTATAAGCAAAAAGAAAAAAAAAATTGCTAATACAATATACCGCGAACATGCTAATAGTGCCACGAATTCAATTACGCACAAACTTATTTCCGGTTTTGCTATGAAAACCTAACCGTAAATTCGTAATACATTTTGTACAAATGCGGATTTCAGTTTTCTTTGTTTTTACAAAGATTATATGTGATTATTCATCAGTAATTATGAATATTCTTGGTTAATCTGAATGGAAACTTGATTGTACAATCAATAAATACTATTTGTCTAACAAGTTGCATCATACACGTGTTCAATCGATAACAAGTCTTTACGGAAATATATATAACACGTGGATAGCATGCTGGTCATGTCAAAGTATATAAATGAAACTAACAGAAGAGAGTTTGGTAAATGTTCCTTTTTTATTCTTTTTATTATTGGGGACATGGTCATGCAAATAATTCCTCACGAAAATTTACAATGAAAGCTCAATCACAATTATTTTTAGCCACAAAAATAATTGCATATAACTTTTTTATTATAAGGTACTGGAATGTTATGTTCTAATAAGCAGGTTATTTAGGTCATTCGGAATATGTCATCCGATAACGAATTTGGGGAGTTCAAAATATTATTTATGGTCATCGGACTTGATCAGGTCCATTAATAGATTTACCCGGTAAATGCAGTGGCGACTGTTCAGTTACCGCTAGGCTTAATTTATGTAAGCATGTCTATGACCTTGAAACTCCTCAAAATATGCATTTTAAATGTACTGCATCGAACTGATTACACACAAAAAACAACTGATTTTGTGGCGGACAAAATGACAACTAATATTAAATTTATAACTGTCAAAGCTTGACAAATGAGAATTTTGTACACGGACATTTCCGTGACCGAGCACTTATTTCCAGGCTTGTCATAAGGATGAACTTTCTGAGCTAATTAGAAGCCATTTGTCCATGTAACTTTATTATATCCACAACAAAAAGAACAAATGTTTGGTGGATGTGTATCTCTCGTAGCTATGCTGTAGTGACTATTTTAAACTTTCCTTTCAAAATTAGCTCCACCCCAATTGCTATTAATAATATAGTACAGAAATGAAGTTATTGATAAATAAACCAGACAATTGCTGCTTTCTTCTTTGGTTTTCACTTTCAGATTATGGGGGGCTGGTTGTCAAACAAACACTTCTATCTACAAGTACAATTAGTTTCTAGACTTCACTTTCAAACTTGTATCCTCCAGGCTCAAACACCTTTTTCTTTTGTTTGTTTTACTTAATGACACAACTAGAGCACATTGAAACACTCCGTTCTAGTCATGTAATTTCTCAGGCCTTAGGCTGTATCCACAAGTATACTATTCAAAACAATTTAAGGGTCCTGAATTAAAATAAAGATATTTTGATAGCTTAAATAAATAAAGTATCTTATAAGTTTCTGAGTTGCCAGACAACGTTCCTTTGATTTGCTTTGGGTATTTATCAGTTCAAAAGATTTCAGATAGTTTTGTAAATAAAATAACTGTTATTTAATTAAACTTCTGCTAATGATAATAGTGATGGTATGTAACAAACACAGAACCACATAACCATAGTTTTCCCATGCTATTTGTTGCATGAGTTGATGGTGCACAAGAAGTGTACAATGTACTTCTCGAGTGCTACATGCAGCTGAATTATATATTCTTGTGCACTGTAAATGCTTGCAGTAAATAGCTTGGGTAAACAATGGGTATTTAGCAGTAAATAGCTTGGGTAAACAATGGGTATTTAGCAGTAAATAGCTTGGGAAAACAATGGGTATGTAGCAGTAAATAGCTTTGGAATACAATTGGTATGTAGCAATAAATAACTTGGGAAAACAATGGGTATGTAGCAGTAAATAGCTTGGTAAAACAATGGGTATGTAGCAGTAAATAGCTTGGGAATACAATGGGTATGTAGCAGTAAATAGCTTGGGTAAACAATGGGTATGTAGCAGTAAATAGCTTGGGAAAACAATGGGTATGTAGCAGTAAATAGCTTGGGAATACAATGGGTATGTAGCAGTAAATAGCTTGGTAAACAATGGGTATGTAGCAGTAAATAGCTTGGGAAAACAATGGGTATGTAGCAGTAAATAGCTTGGGAATACAA
>JAULBS010135186.1:0-28007 GCA_032355785.1 Symmetromphalus regularis | reverse complement strand
GTAGGACATCGGAATCTCAAGCTGACGAGTGTAGTTCTGTGGTAGGACATAGGACATAGGAATCTCAAGCTGAAGAGCGTAGTTCAGTGGTAGGACATAGGAATCTCAAGCTGAAGAGTGTATTTCAATCCCATTATTGAAATGATCAAATGTCTGACATCCAGTAGCCAATGAATGTTCTCTATAACTGACACCTCTATAGATTCAGACTTCCTATAGTAATGGCACCGATGAACAAACAACAGATAATTTCAACCAACAACAATCAAACATCACAGAAAAGGTTTTGTGGACCAGAGATATCTCTTCTACAAATAGATGAATTTCTAGTGAGAATGAAGTTGGTAATTTGATGTGCAGTTTTGGGAAGAAAAATTTTTAAAGAGACAAGAACAGAACAAAATGAACTTACTTATTGGAGTCGTTGGTTTTAGTGTTGTTGTAGGTATCGTCATACCTGTAAAACAAATAAACATAGTCATAACTATTTATTGCCAATAAGGTAAACAAAAACATAGCAGGCCTGAACAAATTCTAAATCTGCATAACCGGAAAATAGATTATCATAACCATTATGCCAAACAAAATTGCATAACCTATTTTGATTTGCATAACTGGTTTTTAAAAAAACTTGTAAAAAAAACCTTTAAATTAGTTTTAATAAATAAAACCATTGTAACTTTGACATGAAAAGGAACCATAATAAATATACTGTATTCGCAACAAACTTATACAGTCATTTTTCTTTCTTAATACATGTGATGTAAATTTTAATTTATTGAATGAAATCATAAAAATTTAATTTGGAAAAACAAATGACATGTGATATTTGAATATTAGATCGTTCTCCGTAATCAGACAAAGATTTCCGACTAACATTTATTAATGGAAGCTTCACAATTTCTGATTGGCTGCATTTTGAAGGACTTCCATTTGGCGACATCTAACAACAAATGAGAATACATTACACTTCCCAAAATAATTATTCTAATTGGACTGGTATTTATAATTTCTGTTACATCTAATTATAAATTTATAATTATACATGTCAGAAATTAATAAAGTTGTACTCTGAGAAAAAAAATGATATGAAAAACGTATTAATTTGTTTTCACTCAAACGATAATCGATTATGCAAATATAAATTCACATAACCGATGCACAAATGAAACGATCGATCTTACTATTTGTACAGGCCTGTATAATGGTACATATCAAAGTGATACCTTTCAGTTTCAGTGAAATGTAAGAATAGTAAGAAATGTTACTGACTAGAATCATCAGTGGCATGACATCACAAACAATGACCTGACGTCACTGAATTTGAAAATCATTTGAGTCAATTTCTAGATTCTCAAAAGGCCAACGATCTATTTATAAAAATGACATTGTTTTATAAAACAAATTTTGAATAATAAACAGAATATTAAACTCGATTTCATTCTATATAAAATTTATGTTCCTCAAGAAATAATTTAATGTGTCATTTGTTAAAGGTCATAAAACTGAATGTTACGTAATTCAAAACATAAACTTGATATAAAACAGAATACTGTTTAATGCATATTATAAAAAACATAAAGAAACATGGAACATTATCAAGTTCAATATTTCTTCTTAGAATGTATTTGCACAAAATGATTTGTATTTAGTAACTTTTGTATTCTGTGGTGCATTGGTCCAAAAGAGAAATACCCTAAATGAAGACGATATACATGTAGAAGAAAAAGAAGTATAAAAAATAAAAATGGTAAAGAACCTCTACGGAGCTGACAAATAAAACTTCTCGATATAACACAGTTGTTGTCATTCCATCTCCTCGTCAGCTTGCTGAGCTCCACGCAATCCTCATTCTGTCGGTAGTCATTGGGTTCTCCTGTGAACCATTTAGCATAGACAAATGCAGATCCATCTGACCATTTATAGCCTGAAAACAGTCAGTTTGTATGAATAAATATGGTAATGCGTCTCTTTAAAAGCATACTCCCATGGACGCTTGACCTAATTAATTTCCAAACAAAAATTTATTTTAATAAACATTTGATTTGTCCATAGAAATACTTCATTCAACTACTTACATAACCACTGCATATCACTTATTATCAATATTTTAAAAATAATAATGAATTATGCTCACAGACAAATAAATCAGAGAAATAATGATTTTCAATACCTTTCACATGACTTGAAATATTAGTTGGTCATCTCCCACCTTTTATTCCCCCGTTAGTCATTATTTTGAAATTTCTGAATATTTTTTTAGCTGCAAAAACTTTTCGTACCAATTTATTTCACCCAACGATGAGTTCCAATATTGAAATTTGAAATGTTTAAATGTGAATAAAATTGATCAACTCAACATGGAATTCTCTATATAACATCCATGGTTCAGTTAAAATGTCTTGGGTGATATTCAGACCACAAAGACCCATAAATTATGTGGGACTATGCTTTTAATACATACATGTAGGTGTATAAGGCCATTGAATTTCAAGGTAACGATCATTACTGGTAGAGTGTAGGTACTGTGTCGTCAAAATCACGAAACCAAAATTGTGTTGCTCATGATTTTCTTATCACTGCTGCATTATTTTGGATTACTAAACAACAGTTTACCATGGGTTCCCATGATCCAAAAGCATGGAACCGAAAAAGTGTTTCCAGTGAAATTTGAAATCCCATGGCTCATTGTATCCAGGAATATTGGAAGGGTGGGAGATAACCAACCAATTTTTTTTGCTTAGGAGTTCACAGTTCATTAAAATGCACACAAATGTAATCAAATGAAACTAATCGTAACTAATTACATACAAGAGTGATCAATCACAATTGACTGTTTTCTTTAAAATCACTATTGTGAGATACAGATACAGCAATCACAACCCAAGGAAGACATATGTTTTTGTGATGGGGATTTTGTGTCCTCTTTAAATGGTATTACGCATGTGGCTGACCAGCTCGATTTTCTTATGCATAGCATATGTAACTATGTAAAACCTTTCCCAAAAACATTGTCCTATCCTTTCTCTCTCTCCCCTTGCTTTATCCCTCTCTCCGTCCCTCTTTCTATCTTTTCTCTTCCATCATCCATCCATGATCTTCCCTCTCTTCTCTTTTCTGTTTGTCTATCTCACTCTCTTTCTATCTCTCTTACATGTACAGATAAACACATTTAGTCATTGTCTCTGTATATCTAGCATTCAATATGTAATTCTATAACATAAATTATATATATTCATCCATGTTTCTTACTGCCTTTCACGTATTGTTAAAAAGAAGTTGAATTACTTACTCGTCTCTATGTCCAAATCGTTTAATCCAATCCAAAAGTTGCCATTATATGAATATCTGCAACAGTATATTAATTATATTAGTAAAACATAATCATGTTGTGCAAGAAATATCATGAAATAAAATACACAAAAAGATTGAAATGAAATACATGGTACTGGGTAGCACTTTGTAAAGCTTAGAATAAACAGTCCCACTTTTTGCTACTCACTCTAAAAAAAAAACAGCATTAAAAATTACCACATGCTTTTGGAGATAGAATTTTCACTGACTGAACCTCGATAACTTAAATTCCTCCCATCAAACTACGTCATCAGATGACGTCAATATCTAAATGTTTACCACCACAAGGTAAGTATTTTGTGGATATTTACTTATTTGGTCTTTATTCCAAACAAATAAATTAGTGTATCAAAGACAGTAAATCATTAGCTCTGTGTATGTGTTAAAACCTATTGATGACATGTCCCATTATTTTGTAAATCCTTCTGAAATTCAGTCTGTTGAAGGCCAACGTGTCATTGAGCACAACTTTTCTTTGATGTGTTTAAATAAATGCTTGGAAATGAACACACATACACAAAGCTAATTTTCTGGTGGACTAAATATTATTGGTTTTTCCAGAACAAAATTTAAAAAATAATAATAAACATTGGTGTAGTATGGGTCTTTTTTCTAGTGAAGCAAACTTTGACAAAGGTTTTTATTTCTCGTATTTTAATCAACTTTTATAATATTAAACACATTAATTTTTTTCTGCAAAAAAATCTAGTGAGACTGTTGCCTCATTGCCTCAATGGAAGCCAAGCCACTGATAAAACTGTTCAGAAAATACTTGAGACCAGCAAAATAATCCAAATGATGTCATACTTGGCCAATGATGTTTGATGACAGATGGTGCTTACACCATTTCACTTTGTCTTTGAAGAATTCTACTTCTTGTATGGACTAATGGGAAAAGGTATGTACTTCTCAATAATTCGCTCGTTTGTATTAAAAATTATATAATTTTGTATTCAAATGCAATTAGACAGATTTCCATTTGATAGTTTTATATATTTAGTTATAGTTGTTATTGATAACGTTTTCGTTCTCCATAATTGTCGCTCAATTTATTAATAAAAGGGGGACTGTTACGTTCTCTTCTAAAATAATCAAATATCTTGACAGAATTAAGATATGCTGTAAACAAATAGTCTCGTTTGTGACAACAAGAACTATAAATATTGTTTTTACATATAACAACATGACAATCTGTCAGCCTATTTTCAGAATAAATTTTAAAGTTATTAATTCTATTGCACATAACTATAGTATTTAGTATTTAAAAAGTAGCACACTGACATCAATGATTTTTTTTTTAAAAGCATACAATCTGTGACACATTCAAATGACTACTACTTTAAGCAAGAAGTGATTAACAATTTCCTTGTGGAAGGGGGAGATAATTTGTGTGAAGATGACTAACTTAGACCACAGTGGTTTAAGGGGAACAACTCTGTTTAATATCAGCTATTTTTTTTTTGGAATAAAGATGTAAAAGTTATCTCTCTTAGACCAGTAATAATATAGAAGGCTTATAATTATAATTCTCTGGCTACACATAATTTAATAATATTATTTAATAAAAATAAACAGTCACCATTAATAATTTTAAAAATAATAATTCATCATAAACGCGTTGAATTCACAAATGTCGAAAGTTCAAAAATCAAGTCATTTAGATTTTTTTTTATATGTAATTAACGTTCTCTACTATCGGTGACTATTACCAACCCTGCCATCTAAACACAAATCAGTTTTCAGTTCGTATGTCTTCAAGTATGTAACTATTTATTTAACATAATAATCACTTAAATAACTAAAGAAGGGGAACAAGTTCAACAACTCCATTTAGCTATCTACTCTGTTTTCGTTTGCAAAAATATCTTGTTAATTTTATTTATTACGTAAATATACATAGACGAAGATAATTATAGTATTTATGCTCACGTTTTTAGCACACTGACATCAATAATTTTCAGTTCAAAGCGTAAAAAGCCGATCAGCTTGAATTAATATTTTTAAGCGGAAGTGGTTAACATTTTTCCTTATGGAAGGGGGAGATAATTCATGCCGAAACGATTAAACGCGCCCCATTTCTTTGTTCATCGGTCTGTTTAATATCAGCTTTTTTTTTTAGGATTAAAAATTTAAATGGAGTTATCTCTCTTAGACCAGTAATGGTCTATTTTTGCCAACTTTATTGGTTACGTAAGCTTATTATTTATGATAACGTTTCTATTGTAATTCTCTATTTATTTAACATAATAATCACGCCCAAACGACGAAATCAACTTTTTTGTTTTTAACTTAGTGCTCTAAGGGGAACAACTGTTTAATATCAATTATTTTAGACATGAAGATGCAAAATAGATTTATCTCTCTTAGACCACTATCGGTAATTTTTTATTTGTTGAAATGACACTTTTGTTTCTTTTTGAACATCTCTTATTAGTAAAACAGTGGAATTAACAGCTTGTAAAATTATTAATAAGATAATTAGCGTTATCACTTCATGTACAAATGGGATATGTGGATCAATTTTGATGCTTCAATAATTATTATATATTTCATACGCATTACGTAATGTAAAATTGAGTTATCTCTCTTAGACCACTAACTTTACGTAATTTTGTAACTTATGTTGACGCCAACAAAATACTTTAAAATGCCTCAAAAATGCTTTTGGACGATAATGGGTGGGAGGGGAGGCGTGGAGGTTCATATTTTATTCACTGTCAATAAAAATTCATAAAAATCCAAACATGGCAGTTTTTCAGCATCCAGCCCCGGTGCTTACCGCCGCACTCTACGGCCCTGCTGGCAGAATTCTCCAACTAAATATTGACGGAACCCGCTAGATAAATTAATAATAATAATAATAGGCAAAAGTGGAGATCATAGCCCTCATTTTTTTGTGTGTGACAGATACTCGGGTTCAAAATGCATTTCATAGTTACCGTCAACAAGGCTTTAACATGTCAACGAAAATACAATTAATAAACTTTACGTTTAAAAAACCCTAATGGTTTGTAAATGATCTGTGGTTCTTAGACTACTTTATTAAATCAAAATAAATACGTCTGCCACGATAAACGAACGACTGCCACGTTCAAAATTCAGCGTTAGTATTATTTACAACAAGCGTTAAGCAATGACGTAATTTTATGACGTCAGAATTATGACGTAATCACTGTTTTATAAACAACACAACATTGCTCCAGTTTTACAAAGATAAGTTTTCTGCAAGTTTGTACATGTACAGGGTGTGCCCCCCTACCAACCCCCCCCCCCCCAAGTTAACTTTTAATTAATTATTTTTGATGTATTTCAGGTTGTGTTCCGGACATGAGGTCGTTTCTTTCCTGAAAGTTTCAGGAAAAATCTGTTTTTCATGAAGTATTTATATGCGTTTCTGACAACCCACCTATACTAACTTCCAGGTTCTGACACTGTCACTAAATACGACCAAAGTATTAAAAAAGAAAGGGAAAAAAGTGAGTACCATCCATGTTACTTTAAATCACCCCCCCACCCCACCTCAAAAAATAATAATAATAAAAATAAGTCACCCAGAAACAAATCAAATTTTAATATATATATATTTTTTTACTCTTAATCTTATAAATAATAATAGTTTGCTATTTATATCAAATGGCAGGGTAATTTTGTAACTACATTAAATTAGAAATTGCCAGGATAGGAGTGTCATTCAAAGAAGTGTGTGATGGTTTTAATTAAAACTATATTTTTGTTCATACTTTTTTCACCTCACTTCATACTCACCTCACTTCACAGTCACGTCACTTCATAGTCACATCACTTCACACTCACCTCACTTCACACTGACTTTACTCACCTCACTTCACTCTCACTTCACACTGACTTCACATTCACCTACCTTCACACTCACCTCACTTCACTCACCTCACTTCACTCACCTCTCACTAACACCACTTACCTCACTTTACTCACTTCATACTCACCTCACTTCATACCTCACTTCACATTCACCTCACTTCACACCTCACACTAACATCACTTATCTCACTTCACACTCACCTCACACTTACCTTCAGTTACCTCACACTCACCTCACGTACCTCATACTCACCTCATGTACCTCATACTCACCTCACGTACCTCATACTCACCTCACTTCACACTCACATTATTTACCTCACTCACTTAACATTCACCTTCACTTACCTCACTCAAACTCACCTCATACTCATGTCACACTCGCCTTACTGTCACCTCACTCACCTAACACTGACCTTCACAATTACCTCATACCTCACTCACCTCACTAGGTGCCGTTCTAACCTAAATTGCTGTGACTGATGAACTTTTGAAATGTAATTTATGCCAATAAACCTTTCAAATATAACGTTTAATGAGAGCTTTCAGTCATTTTGTTCTAATTTTGTCATCTGGTCGAATAACTAGAAATTTTAGTCATTTAATAAAATGCACAAGAGTCATGAGCGTTTTGCAAAATGCCTGAATATTTCAGTCATTTAGCCAAATGACTGATTTGACCCATTGCCTGTAACATATATATATATAATCGTAAGGGACCATTTACCATTATCAACATTTCGACAAGAGTACTTTCTTGCAATCCCCTCCCCTAAAGGTTTACATCAAAAATGTAGATTTTGCAACATGATCAGGACAGTTATTGACAAAATCAGCAAAAGAAATGAAAGGATTAGAACCTTTAAAATGAAGTCATCAACATTTTCAGAAGATAAAAAAAAACACTGTTGATTAGAATGATCTGAGAAAGTGTTCATTCCTGAGAAAAACAAAGCTGGAAGGCCTATTTGGAACATTTTCTGGCATTTACCCCCACCCTCCCCCCTACACACGCACACAGCGTATGGTTTGTACACTTGTGAAAATGTTGATAATTGATTGAACTGCCCCTATGTAAATGGTTTATTTCTTTAGCCAGTAGCGAATCCAGAGGGGGGTCCATGGAGTCTGGACACCCCTGTTTTCCCCAGTCCTATTCACCCATCACAATTCTGAAATTCTGAATCCGCGCCTGTTAGCTATGCCCCTCTGTTTTAACAAAGTTAGACAGGCTTACCTGAGTACAGTATTTAATATGAATTCATTGGTCGCCTCATCGTGTATACTGGCCAGGTCTCCTCCCAGTCCCCTGCAGTAGTCACGTGATTCCCTCCAAGACTTCGTCGAACCACTAGTCCTCTGATCGCCCTTAAATACATTTACAAATATCACGTGACCAAATCTATAACTTGGAAAACATATCAACTTACTAACCTATTATTTTATTTTAATTTCCCTTTTAAAAAAAAAAATTGGCCATATCCATAACAGGTTCTTTGCAATGGTAAAACTGTGGGCTGTAGTTAATGATTTGTACATTTGGGGTAAGTACATTTTGGAGGCCCTGAGGCTTGAACTGTTATGGGGTTCCTTCGCAACTAGCAATAAGGTCTGGGTTAAGCAAAATGGATTAAAGTTGATTCTGGAGCCCAACCATAAGCGGTCCTGAAGATTAATTTTCATTGTAGGTCTGCTCCATGATCATGGGAATAAGTCCCACGGAGACGAGGGCATCCTTCCGCCACGTTTTGGTCGGGGGCGGGGGGGCTCTATAATTAACCCTACCCCCGACATTTTGCTTCGAAAAATTGAAATAAATTGCCTAAATAATAATCTTTTCCAGTATTTCTCTTAATGATACCAATGAAACACTTAGTCTTAACGCAAATATACCGATGTACACAGCGGGTCTATTATAGTTTGAAGCCATAGATTTTCAAAAAACATTATGGAGAGCATGTCTCCACCCCTACCCATGGTTGCGTCCCCTCCACTTCCAGGAAGCGATAGTCGCCCATGTCCTGGATCATGTCATGACTTTTATTAACAATCCAGATCTCAGCTCTTACATGTGGATGTTTTAAATACGTCGAAGCTTTTATTTCTGAAAAATCAGTTCTGACAATTACTTTGGAAGATCACTCAGTTGGCTCATAATTTTGACCTTTTACTCCAGTTCTGGAAATGCGTGTATGTCTTGGAGAAAAAATTAAAAAGAGATATTTCAAACATATTTACCCTATAACAGTAGTCATTGTGTGCGTGCCAGTAGGTAGGGCAGCTCACATAGACTGTGGTGGGTGGGTTGGTGGTCGTCGGGGGAGTGGTGAACCCCTGTCGCCAGGTTTCACAGATGTATGGCTTTCTGACTCCGCATTTTACGTTCTGCCACAACCCCACAGGCCGAAGAGTTGTCATAGCAACACACGTAGTTGTCTCGCTTCCTGTTAATATGAATAAATGTGTTTGAAATGTTCTTTTATGAGAATAAGAATATTAATTTTATTCCTCAATATGTACTTATTATAGTTACCTATTTAGAAGTAATTGCACCAATTCCTGCACAAACATTAATAATAATCTTATATATTTAATGGGTTTCTTGAACATAAATACTAATAAGATTACTCGGATATATAATATGCATTTGAATATATGTTGCAACTGACCATTGTGTGCTCGTCCCCATGGAGTGTATGTGAGGCTAGCGTTACTCGACCAGTAGTAGTGTCCGGGTGTCGCACTGTCCGTCAGTCCGATCCAGTACATATCATCCTTGTCCACCAGTTCGGCAGCAAGGAACGCCTGTATATATCTGGAGATACAAATATTTCAACCACCATATGAAAAAGCCTAAAAATGGTAAAGAATTAAATACTTTCATGCCTAGAAATGATTTGTTTTCCTTTCAGAACGTCCTATATCAATAAAGTTGTGCTGGACAATAAAGACGTTCTATGCAGAACAAAATTTAATATACATAATTTAAAACATAAATTTAGCTGTCAAAACTGAGACCAGAGCTGTGATCAAGTTTCTGACTCCCTGGACTATCTTTTGACTGCAGCTTATAACGGGGCAGAGTCATCATAGACAGTGATTTATAGATTATCTCTGGTTTCTCATCCTCAAGAGTCACAAACTTGATAACAGCTCTGTACTGTTTTGTCCATTGTTGCTGAGTGGTAGGGGGTACCTATTGGCAAAATTTAACAGCAACATATCTGAAAGCACAATATGAATATAATTAAGCACATTATATTTCAAAACACTAAAGAATATTACCAAGCACAAAAAAATTAGTTATCCTTTCTGTTACAGGAGCAGGCGCAAAACATTCTAAAACCCCCTCGTATGTAAATGTATGTTCGATATAATTAACTTTGTGACTGTCAAAAAGCTCAAACGGTAGCGTGTCTGCACGTGAACCGGATCGATCCTTCTCAGTGAACCCATTTGCAAGTTTGGTCTATTTTCCGTTCCAACCAGGAATCCACAACTGGTTCATCAAAGGCCGTGTTATGTGCTGTCCTGTCTGTGGGACGGTGCATATAAAAGACCCCTTGCTACTTATCGGAAAGAGTAGTCTTTGTGGCAGGAGCGGGTTTCCTCTAAATACATATGTTAGAATGAACATATGATACATATATTAGAATAAACATATGATTGACGTCTAATAGCCGATGATAAGATACAAATCAATGTGCTCTAGAGGCGTCGTAAAATTAAACAAACTTCACTTTGTGTCTGTCAGATTTTCTAAAAACTACACATTATCACCGGACTATGTGCACAACCAGCCGCTTATTTTCGGGCCTGTTCTTCCGTTTTTTGTTTTTTAAAACAGTAGATAATTAATTTTAAAAATATCCTGTCATACCTGTTACTGACGGTAGCAAGGTGTCCTTGTTTAATTTTACACGTATTTTCTGCATTTGTCCATGGCAGTGGGGACGTATGAAACGTGTAACACCATGACTGGTAACCAAACGCACCCTGAAAGATTCCAGTAAAAAAAAAAATTAAATTGTGCACTCTGGTTTTGCTGCATACAGTGTTTCAGTATTTCTAAATGTGTACACAGATGAAATAAATATGAGGAAAAACTGGGGTGTTATTGCTAGTAATTGAGATATCGTTGATTCAAAATTTTATGGTGGCCATCAAGCGCCGAAGATGGCGGTGGATTGGCCATGTCGTCAGAATGAATTCAACAGCCCTACCAAAAGTGGCACTCGGATGGACCCCTCCTAGAGAAAGCAAACGTGGAAGACCCAAGAAAACCAAGAGGAGGACAGTGTAAAAGGAAATCCGTGAAGGCAGTCTGAGCTGGGTGCTACTGGAAAAGGAAATCCGAGAGGGCTGTCTGAGCTGGGTGCTACTGGAAAAGGAAATCCGAGAGGGCTGCTGAGTTGGGTGCTACAGAAAAAGGAAATCCGAGAGGGCTGTCTTAGCTGGGTGCTACTGGAAAAGGAAATCCGAGAGGGCGGTTTAAGCTGGGGGCTACTGGAAAAGGAAATCCGAGAGGACAGTCTGAGATGAGGGTTACTGGAAAAGGAAATCCGAGAGAGCAATCTGAGCTGGGGGTTACTGGAAAAGGAAATTCGAGAGAGCGGTCTGAGCTGGGAGCTAATGGAAAAGATGGCGAAAGACAGACAGCAGTGTCGATGTCTGGTTGCAACCGTATGCGTTTCTTAGCAAAAAGAGGTTTAAGCTAAGCTAAGCATCTTCAAAAATAATAGTGAGATCCAATGTTTTCCTTCTAAAAACGATAATAGCATTTCTGTGAGTGACTTTAACAAAATAGTACCACTCATAAAGGAACACGTGGAGGGGTGCATGCAGACACACCTTCGCTTATGAACAGTAATGTTTACCTTTGGACAACCAATAGAATAAGCTGGCTGTGCTGTTGTTGTTAGTAACCGTTTATGACGTCTGCAGACATATCCTTGGGCGTTTGCATCACACACGTGATCATTCCAACGACCATTCTGTAATGAGTAACAATAACAGAATCAAGTAGATTATTTAAAAAAATATTTATATCTACAATGTTTGTATCACTAACACGGTTATTCTAATACCCATTCCACGACAAAGAGCAATATTTGATTGAAGAATAAATGGCTTTGTGGATAAAACTAGATTTTGAGGCGCATCGAAACACCAGGGTGATCAACTGAAAACAATAAATGTAAAATGGACAAACAAACGCCTTTAAAACATGTTGTGTCATGTGCACAATATACTTCATAGCTTTTCTTATAAAGTTGTTACAGTTGTAAAAATAGAAATTAAAAAGGGCGGAAAATACATTTAAAAAATCACTAACCAAATTGTCCTCATAAAATATTAAATATTCAAAATATTTTCTTTATAATTCGTATAAACATTTTAGGTTTTGTTTCATTTACAAACCCGTTTTCCATTTTTTTCCTATTATTAACAGAAGAAAAGATATTGTTAAAACAATGGTGCTATCTGATATGCATCTCCTGCAGTTAAGAAAATGTCAACGGCAAAATAAATGCTGTGGAGAAACAGTGTTCACGGCATTTTCCATGGCACTTTTCACAGCAGTTTAAGCGTAAAGTATTCTGTATTTTTTAAGAATAATAATAAAAATAATAATAGAAAAAAAATAATAGAATTAAAAATTCCGCGATAATCTCCATGTGACTGCTGATTGCCGCGGCAAGTTTCAGGGGTTGGGTACGTGAGAAATTATAGTTACTAGACACAACTGTGGTTGTTTGTATGATAAACATAGCGTACAGAAGAGTATATCTGTACACAATCCTCGTGTTTTCCGCCATAGTTGTTAGGCTCCGACACCGCCCAGTTTGTGTACACCACTTTCGTCCCATCTGTCCATTTAAAATTCATCTGCATCCGTCTGTCGTTAAGTCCCAGCCACAGCGCATCATTACGGCCTGAATAATAGACACAGTAAAAACTATTAATCATTATTAACATACTTAAAATATGTGTTATAGAATAGTGCAATTACATCCTAACATTATTTATTTTATTTAACCTTTAGTTGGTTTTCAAAGTGTGCAAATATATCATAGGGTAGAAGTATTAGTACTTCTTTGTGGACATTATAGATACCATTTTAAGGACAGGCTGTTATGACACTTATTTAATATAATCTCTAGGGCCAATTTCTCACTCCTGAGTTACATGCGCGGTTACATGCACGCCCACCCCCCCACCCCCCTAGTTTTCGGGCAATGAACATTTTTCCTGTGTAAATCCTTCGGAGCACGCAAGGTCGGGCTTCGCCCCCCATAGTTGCGACACTCCCTTATTCACAACTGCTGGAACCGTCCCTGAGTTAGATAACATCAGGTTATGCTGAGATCAAGGTTAACGTTTGTCTACGAAATTCTCAGAAAAAGTAACCTACGCCCATGGTTTGGAGGTTCTCTTTGTCCTTGAATTTCATTGATCAGTGGAACTTTAACCCCGGTTTAGCGAAAGCCGTGCACGTGAAACAAACAATGTAAATAAGCTATAGAATAACTCTGGTGTACCCTGTATTAGGCCGTGGTCCAAATAGGGTCCACGTGCACACATACACACACACACCCCTTCCCACAACTCTACCACACCATGTTTTTAGTAAGCCCTAAGACGTCCTTAACACGAAATCAACTTGTAACAGTAAAAAAATATTGAATCTACTACCCATATTTCGCCAATATTGGAAGGTACTCTAAACACATTACGTTTTTGACAATAATGCAAACATCTATATGCTATTTTCTTCACCATTATGCCCACAGATGGCTTTGGAAAAAGTATTATATACCAAATGAAATATGTTTATACAACCCCCTGATAACCTAGATATGAGAAATAGACTTCAGGTGTTTTGATGTGTCGTTCATGGTGAATAGTGTAAAGGATATTTAATGCGAGTGTCATGCAGAAAAACGAGATCTAGAATCGTAATTGTGCGATCTCCAGAATCACATCTCTAAATGCAACCAGCAGGTGGTTTGTTTAAACACACCACTATATCGTATTGATTTATCAATCATCGGCTATTGGATTGTGTTTATTTGTTCGTTTAACGACTCCTAACACAAAAAATAAGCATCGGCTATTGGCAGTCTCGGCTACATATCACTCCCTACAAAGTGATTCACATGACAGCCTATGAAATGCCAGTTGCTTTGAACGAGAATAAACCCAATCAGAGAATGAATCCACCGAGTAGCTTCGATCCTACGACAAAAACACCTCCAGCGAACGCTCTATTGACTATGCTTGATCCTTCCCACATGCAGAAAGATTAGTTTAAGTTACTCTAGAAAAGTAAATTTTACAAGATTTTTGGTTCTTGATCGAGTATCAACACAAGTCATGCATTACACGACTCTACACGTTTATGCATCCATGTTTTATCTTGTCAATGTTATGTTGTCCATATTAATTTATTTCTTTTCATTATAATTTGTAACCATCCAATATTAAATATTAAAACTACGAAAAAGTTGAATGTACGAATGTAAGCGTCATGTAAAATAATAATTATATGGTTTGATTTTCGCAAATTTGTCATGATTTTGCAGTTTTTATGCATCAGAATTCAGTTGTTTTTTGTTATTTAGATTCAGTAAGGTGCACAAGATTTATACAGATGTCATGCAAATGGATGTTTATGACTCTCACCAGCATCGCAAATTTGGTATGACTTGGTACTGTCAATATCCCAATGAGTATAATGACTTTAAAAGCGAGTGCATTGGCTAATTCAAACAATCTAGACGGAGTAGCAATGAGAAAAAACATGCAAATGTCATGCAAATGGATGCTTCTAGGTCTCACCAGCATCGCAAATCTGGCATGACTTTGCACAGTTTTTATGCATCCAAATTGGGTTCTTTTTGCACTCGCCAATGTTGCTCCAGAAGATGCACTCGTTAGTGGTGTGTTTGTCCTGACATATCATCCTGCACAGTCCACAGGACAGCCTGCAGTTCGCACTCATCCAGATCGGGTTCTTCTGACACTCGCCAGAGTTGGCCCACGTCTTGCATTGTGAGCTGCTGCTGTGTAGGTTTTTACACGACTCTGTTGGTCAGTGCCACTCATCATTAGAGGATAGTGTTCAATAAATTTACTTTTTTTTCTTTTCTTTTAAATTATAGATATGAATGTTTTATTTGCAATAGGCCATATATAGCCCTTGAGCACAAAATATAGTTACATATTTATAAATATTTACATTATTACAAATAAAATAAAATATGTAGAAATAATATAATAAAAACTTATAACAAATTAAGACATAAATATACATGTGGTCACATGTGAATAAGATATTTTATGAAGTACACAAAAAAAAACATAATATTAAATTCTACAATTATGAAAAAGGAGAAGCTTACTTATATAAAATTGTATTTCTATGTCCAAATGTTTTAAAACAACATTATAATGAAAATAAAACCGCCTTACTATTTTAGTGTTAGTACTATTTAATAATTCTAAAAAGTTAAACCTGCTTGACTTATTTTTATAATATTTGGAATATGTCTAAAACGTACATCATGACACCACTAGACATATGGTGATAGGCGTACGGGTTTCCATTATTTTTTTTATTATTATGTTTTGTTTGTGGGGGTTTTTTTAGGGGAGGGGCGAGGGGAGGCAAGTCGATTTTTGCCCGAATTTAAGGGTTTTAAAAGAAAGTGCCAACTTAATTTTTGGCCGAATAAGAAACGTGCTCCAGCTTTTGAGAGGGCAGGAGGGCGGGAATGCAGCTACAGAGGCTCACTCCAGTGCTTCCGAATGCAAAATGGTAAACGGTCTTGGGCATGGGTGTAAATCCCGGGTGGGACGGGTGGCGTACGCCTATATAATTATTCAAACACCCCCCCCCCCCAATTTTTGTCTCAAAAAATTGGAATTTAAATGCATTAAAATTAATCTTTACCAGTATTTTCTCTTTATTGCATCAATGTAACATTTAACCATGTGATCGTAGCGCAAATATACCGAAGTGTACAGGGAAATCTATAATGGCGTCATTACTGGGGGTATGGGGGGGACATATCCCCCATTTTTAACATTGTTAGGCAGTCATGTCATGAAATTGTACACACACACACACATACACTCACACGCACACACACACACATACATATACACACGCACACACATACACTCACACACACACACACATACACTCACACGCTCACACACACACACATACACTCACACGCTCACACACACACACATACACTCACACGCGCGCACACACACATACACGCACACACACACACAAAATACTGTGGCATGCGCCAGGGCTACTTAAAATATTTGGTACTAGGCGTGTATATCCTAAATGTTGTCCTAGCTACGTCATTGTATCAGTGAATCATATTTGTTCTTGGATAATATGTTCAAACCTATACTTTAAACTCTTAGCAATTTCTTTCCTTAGAAGGACTTGTTCAATATTTATATTTTAATATGTTTAATTTATAAAGAAGGTGTTGCTTACGTTTTGGAATTTGACTCATGATGAAGTTGTTTTCTTCTTTCGTGTACAAGCTGGCGAGGTCGCCGCCTTTAGCCCGACATTCTGAGCGGGCAGCCACCCATGTGATAGCTTTGCGTACGACTAGGAAACATGAATTCTGATAGCTCTTCCATCCTCCATCACATCCATACGACCATCCAGCTGACGACAATACATGGAATTAGTACAGTAAACCCCAAGTTAAAGGTGCACTCTCATAGTTACACGTGTCATATTTTGCTACGTATCGATATATTAATGATAAACAGTTGCACATAAATAAATCCATACAAACTTAATGACCTACTTAAAATCAAAACAAGTATAATATAAAGATTTATTGCTCACTCAAATAATAATTGTTTTCAAACATATTACTAAGGTTCTTCCCTAGTATGAACTCCCTGTAGCCAATATGTTTTTGTACTGGGGGTTAAACAGTCATACAATTAATCCCTGGTATGAATAAGGTATTAAAGGATATATGTTGTCATATTAAGTGTACGAGTAGATTGCTTTAATCCATAGTGTTGTGTTTAAGTGACGGCATGGTCTATATTTCAACATATACATTATTAGGAAGACTACCACCAATTGCTGTCTGACGTGCTTTTAATTAGTTTTCTACGAAATTATTTTCTTCTAGTGCAGTACTTTAATTGATGATAATTTGTCGTGTGTATCAAAATGTGGGCTTGTTGTTTTAAATGTAATGCATTTCATCACCAGAATATATTTGGGAGGACTGCCACTTTGTGCAATTATGAGACTCCCCCTTTAATAACAAGAATGATAAAACACTTAAACAATTATTATAATAAAACTAGCTAGCATTAAATTTTGTGTGAACATTTATTATTACTATTACAATAGGTTATCAATGACTTTGCCAAACCCACAAGATGTACAGACATATAATTACTACAATATATACTGAAGGAAAAAGAAACAACCAATAATTATTTTTGTTTTGTTGGTAAATATTTCCAATGATTGTTTTTTTAATTATTATTTCATTGTTTAGATTTTTAGGTTATTTATTCACTACTGTTTAAATTTTGGTGATTTTTGTTGTGTTATCACAAAAGGCGTTTGCATGGATAGAGTTCAAATGTGGGTACCCTACACCATTTCCTGATCCAAATCATTAGTGTACCCACTGAACTTGCGCTTGTTCTTTCCGTCAGTATAATTAAAATCCAAAACGCTGCCATTGAATTAATCAAAGATATTAAACGTACAGTTATCAATCTATAATGCCATTAAAATCTGCTATGCATTTAACCAAATATATTATATTTCAAACAAAACTATATATTATAAAATAAAACTTATCATTTGGTTGATATTAGCATTTTATTAAGATGAGTATTTAACAAGTCAATAATTGATTAATAACTATTTCTTCATCAGAAAAATATGTCTTTAGGGCACACAAACTTACTCACCTCGTACTGTCATTGGTGACGGTGTTGGTGTAGTCGTTTTAGTAACAGTGCCTATGACCCAGTAAAACAAACGAAACTAAACATTATTAAATTTATATAATTTAATGTTGAAATTTTAAAAGAAAATAAAGTGTGTTCCAGTTAAATTAAATTAAAATTAGCTTTTAAAAAAAAACATAATTTAATGTTGAAACTATTAGTAACAGATAAATAGTGTGTGTTCCAGTTAAAATAAATTAAAATAATCATTATTAAATAATATAATTTAATGTTGAAAATATTAATAGCAAATAGTATATGTTCCAGTTAAAATAAATTAAAATAAACATTATTAAATAATATAATTTAATGTTGAAAATATTAATAGCAAATGATATATATTCCAGATAAAATTAATTTAAATAAACATTATTAAATAATATAATTTAATGTTAATAATATTAATAGAAATAAGCATTAATCTTAAATGATAAATCTAGTATCATGACCACTGACATAATACTCTTAAATGATAAATCTAGTATCATGACCACTGACATAATAATCTTAAATGATAAATCTAGTATCATGACCACTGACAACCAGGATGTTGGGGTGGGGTGTGTGGTATTTTTATGTTTTATAACAGGAATTGAATGTCCAAACATATTCTTTTAAATTTTCTAACAGGAAATTAAAAGAAAATTGGTCTAAGTTGTGGACATAGCACCCTTATCCCTCACCACTTTTGTGGAGCCTCATTTGTCCAGTGGCAAGACATCAGACCCTCAAGCTAATGACAGTGGTTCAAAACTCATTGGAGTCTGGCTCACAGTTGACTACCTGTCAAAATTTCTAAATGTTTGACATCCATTAGCCAATGATTAATAAATCAGCGTGCTTTAGGGGTGTCATTAAACAAAAAACAAAGCTGAGAACCTTACCCACTCTGGTTACACCACTGATCATGACAAAATAATCTACTAAAGATGAAATAATATTATTTTTCATATGGCTGATTATCTAGAATGTATATTTTAGAATTTTCTCATGTTTTGATGAAAATTAACAACAAAGCGTGTGTAAAAAATATAATTTGAAAGAATCTGCTAATACAATACATAAAGTATTAATCTGGGAACAATGAAGAAATTACTATTTCTTTAATGATACCTCATCACATTGGTTAATGTGTGACTAGTAAGTGTCAAACTGTTACACATGCTTTCCAGAAGAAACCTGCTTCCACCAAAATCCTTGTTGTTATATTTAAGTTCCTAATCTGAATGTCTTAGAAGGCAAAATGGATTGAATTGCATACTCTATAATGACATACCGAGTTTCTTGCAGATAAACCCATTTCTCCTTTCACAGTTGAAATCATTCCAGTACGAGGTCTTTACTAGTATACTCGCGCAGTCTTCATCTTTACGGTAGTCATTAGGTTCTCCTGAAAAGAAATAATAATATTCTTCAAAACAGAATCAAAGGAAAGAATGTTTATTTCACGACAACTCCACAGCACATTGGTTATTTAGTAGCTGATATGTGTAAAAATCACATTATTTCTCACACATGGTTCATAGAAGAAATCTAATGCACCATATAGGCTACACTTTTGGCTTAGCAGCAAGGGGTCTTTTATGTGTATCATCGTACAGACAGGACAGCAGATACCATGACCTTTGTTACCCCAGTTGCAGACTATAGGATGAAACGAGAAATAGCCCCAATATGTCAGCTGATTGTGTGTGTTTGTGTATGCATGTCTGTGTGTTGTGTGTGTGTATGCATGTCTGTGTGTGGTGTGTGTGTTTGTGTATGCATGTCTGTGTGGTGTGTGTGTTTGTGTATGCATGTCTGTGTGTGGTGTGTGTGTGTGTATGCATGTATGTGTGTGGTGTGTGTGTTTGTGTATGCATGTCTGTGTGTGGTGTGTGTGTGTTCGTGTATGCATGTCTGTGTGTGGTGTGTGTGTGTTTGTGTATGCATGTCTGTGTGTGGTGTGTTTGTTTGTGTATGCATGTCTGTGTGTGGTGTGTGTGTTTGTGTATTCATGTGTGGTGTGTGTGTGTGTATGCATGTGTGTGTGGTGTGTGTGTTTGTGTATGCATGTCTGTGTGTGGTGTGTGTGTTTGTGTATGCATGTCTGTGTGTGGTGTATGGTGTGTGTGTTTGTGTATGCATGTCTGTGTGTGGTGTGTGTGTGAGGTGAGGTGTGGTGTAGTGTGTGTGGTGTAGTGTGTATGTGTGGTGTATGTGGGGTGGGGTGTGAGTGTGTTTATTTGTGTGTGTGTGTTTGTGTGTGTTTGTTTGTGTGTGTGTGTGTGTGTGTGTGTGTGTGTGTGTGTGTGTGTGTGTGTGTGTGTGTGTGTGTGTGTGTGTGTGTGTAAAAGTATGTTAGAGATAGTGTATTTGCTGATGATGGTGTGGTAGAATCATTTCAGTTCCATCCACAGTTTAAGTTTAAAAAAGAAACTATTTTTATGATAAATTTGTTTTTCATCAGCTATAAACTAAATTTTATTTTTGTTTGCCATGGTCTTTGTTGTTAGTTTGTTAAACACGAAGTAACAACAGTGTGACCCCCAGTGTATTCTTTTTATTCTGGTAGAGTTCGTTAAATAAATAATGTAGTATTCCCAGGAGAACTCACGATACTGTGACTGATACACAAACCCCATGTTACAACGTTATCATTTTTCTTTAAAACAGAGTAACCTTACCAGCATCCCAGTTAAAGAATGAGAAAGCAGATCCATCTTCCCATTTCCATCCAGCTTCTTGACTTCTGTCATTTCCACCAATCCACATAGCAGACACAGGCACGCTTCTCAGTCGACCTGGCAACATAGATTTTACACACTAATAGTGATAATATGGGTGTCCAGCTGCATGCTAATTTCCTTTCTGGGAATAACTTTTTTCTGGGGGTTAGCAGATAGATAAATATTTTTATTTTATTTAATGGCACCACTAGAGCACATTGCTTTAATGTATTAATTTTGGGATAATGGATGTCAAATATTTGGTAATTCTAATTTCGATAATACTGCATATAATAACAGTTACTCATATGCTATTTAATTATTATACCAGATATATAATACTGTTCTTGTAGTGGCGTTATGCTAGCTAACGTCCCTCCATGGTGACGAATAATACAGCATATATAATTATGTTGCACATATGCTATTTAATTATTATACCAGATATATAATACTGTTCTTGTAGTGACGTTATGCTAGCTAACGTCCCTCCATGGTGACGACATACATCCCTGGCGTCCATGTACGTCAACATCTTCGTATTGAACTGGTAACAGTAGTCAGAGTGGGGATTGTCTTCCCAGAATGCACCACACTTTTCACTCCACGTTGCTGTAACATTGCAATAAATAATACATTGCTCATTTGCTCAATATTTTTTTATTATATTTGAATGTTATAAAAGAAAGATTTCAAAATTTCGAATTAATAAAAACAGCTGATAAATAATTCTGATTGTGGTTCATGAGTGTAGCCCTTATGATTGTATCTAAACATCACTTCTACTCTTCTTTCTGTATAAATGTGATTTTTGGACATGATATTTGATCTTTGTTTAAAAGAACTAGCACTATATACGTTCTTTATTGTCTTAGCAAATGAATGAATGAATGAATGAATGAATCCGTTTTTGCTAACTTACCTGGTGTAGTAGGTGTCTTTTGTGTGATTCCAGAATTTTCTAAAACATAATATTAATAATAAAAGTAATTGTAATAATAATTTTTAAAACGATGAAGAAGAAAAGGAGGAAGAAGAAGTGTTTTTATCATAAGAAAAAGAAGAAGTTTCTAAAAATAATAATAATAATAAAAGTAATAGTAATAATAATTTAAAAAACGATGAAGAGTAGGAAGAAGAATTGTTTTCATTATAAGAAAAAGAAGAATTTTCTAAAACATAATAACAACAATAACATCAACATTAATGATAATAGCAATTTAATAATGTAATGATAACTAGATAATAACATATTTTTAAAAACATAATAACAACAATAATGTCAACATTAATGATAATAGCAATTTAATAATGTAATGATAACTAGATAATAACATATTTTTTAAAGAAAATTATTATTTGTTCAACAACAACCCAGCACATTGTTATGAAAGATATGTTGAAATTTCGAATTTTGCAGCTCATGGTCTTTAGAGGTTTATCGCCACGTAGGCTACACTTTTCGATCAGCAGCAGTGGACCTCTGACGATATGAAGTGATAATTTAATATAGTTAACGTGGTTTTACCCATACTCAACACAAATTTAAATCACACTCATTTGAAACAAAATCACAGAATCGATTTTATAATAACTTTCAACTTAAATATAATATAAAAGCATTATTTTTAAAACCAATACTTTTAATAGAGAAATAATGTTCAAATATACTATAATGCATACACGTGGTTCAAATGTCAGAATATTTAACATTTTGTGAAAGATTAAAATAGGAATTGAATTTCAAACAGTGTTGCGACTGCACTTAATTAGCATCACTACATCGTATCACTGTTGCACTGTGACGGTAATTTCAATAAGCAGACTGCATAATATATATTGCATTAGTTTTACGACGGCACTGCTTATTGTCGCCGTGATTTCGATGGATGTTTCCCGTGAAAACACATGCAAAACAATGTCATGCTTTCATAAGGATTTGTGCAATAAGGTGTTTTTTGTGGAATTAGGCTAGACGTATAATTTTATGGAGTCAAGCAAAAAGAGTCAGGTTTATAAAACTAAATATATGGTTTTGTTGAAACGTTTTATAGTAAATTAAGGTTCATCAAATTCGAAACGGGATAGAATGTGAGAGGGGGAGAGACTCGAACTAGTCGAAGATATGTATTTTAGATTTAAAATTGATATACTCTTCAAAATAAATTAAGACCACGTCCAAAAATGGGTGTCATTGCATGGTTTCCTGTTGCATAGAAGTGTTGTTATAGTAGAATGGTGATAGAGTGGTAATATTGATGATATATAGCCACTTGACATGCAAGATCGTGCAATCTCACAATGGCTCTCATTCTGTTAAATTCACTAATTTATGTATTTGTTAAAACAAAATATGTAGGTATTTAAAATACAAATATTGCATGCATAAACTCACCTATATTACCTAAAACAAAAGAAAATATGAATTATGAGACGTTGGAAAACGAAAAATATTTAAATACTGTGATTTTTATTTGAATTTTGTTTGAAATTGTATTAATTTTTTGTTTTGTTTCTTATTATTATTTTTTAATCATTATTGTATGTTGATCTAGAACAAGCCACAACTGCTTCATGTATGTCTTAGTACTGTGATTTTACCTGTTGATGAATGCATTGATCATAAACTTGAATTTCACAATTTCTACCTTTACTGCCTACTTTGTTCTGGTTCGGCCATACCTTTATATCCAGACATTAACATTTTATGGCAATATCTTGTCACATCACTGCTTTTGTATGCCATTCACTACTATTACTGAATATATTGCATGTTTTTGTTATCACGTGTTAGGTTTGAATATCCCCTACTTTTTGTGAACAGTATATTTCATATGGAAAGTAAAGTTTATTTTATTTAACAACGCCTCAAGAGCACATTGATTTTTATCTTATCATCGGCTACTGGACGTCAATCATATGGTTATTTTGAAATATGTTTTAAGAGGAAACCTGCTGCCGACACATAGGCTACACTTTCCGATAAGCAGCAAGGGATCTTTTATATACACCGTCCCATAGACAGGACTGCACATACCACGTCCTTTGAGGAACCAGTTATGGATCACTTGTTGGAACGGAAAATAGCCCATACAGCAACTGGGTCCACTGAGAAGGGTCGAACCAACGACCGACCAGTTCAGAGGCAGACACGCTACCGTTTGAGCTACATCCCGCTCCGCATTTCGTATGGAGTGAAAGAGACTTACTTGCATTTTTCTCACAGATATATCTGAATTCTCTGTCACACTGGTAATCGTTCCACTTGCCGTTCTGGTTGGCTCCCCACTTGCCCAGTATACTGACACAGTTCTCACTGTTGATGTTGTTAGGTTCCTTGTTATTCCAATGAGTGTAGGTAGCCTAGAGTATACATAAACATCATACTGTTAGTATTTATCAATCCAAAGATGTCTAGTTGTTATATGTTTTTTTCTTTGTTTTCTCTTTCTTTCTTTGTCTTCTTTCTTACTTTTTTTTTTGGGGGGGGGTCTTTTGGAGTGGTGGGGGTTTCTTGTTCTAGTGAGTGTTTACTGCCTATATTATACCATAAATATCTTACTATTAATTATCAATCCAAGTTGTGTAGTTTTTTCTTTATTCTTCTTTTCTGTGTTCTTTTTCTCTTTTTCATGATTTTTTTTTTTCTTGTTGTACTAATGAGTGTAAATTGCCAAGTTGTGTAATTTCTTTTGCCCATAAATTCCTTGGACTTATGGTCTCTAAAAATGTGGTCTTAAAGATATTTCAACTTCAATCATTTAACATATTTCACTCAATCAATGTGACGTATATAAGTACAATTAACTGCGTCTTATTACCTTATCTGGATTGTCAAGCCATCTGAATACGCCTTCATTCTTTCTGTCGTTCAGACCAATCCAGTAGTCGCCACCTTGTATTCTGCCTGTAATAGAACAGAAACAAATAGTGTCTGTTTAGTGACACCTCAGTACATGGCTTATTCAGCAGTTTTTTCATGTTTCTCAATATTGGTGAAAACCAGCTACCACCGCATAGGTTACTTTTTCCGACTAGCAGCAAAGGATTTTTTATATGCACTTTCCCACGAACAGGACAGAACATACCAAGGCTTATAGTTAAACTAGTTGTGGACCACTGGCTGGAATGAGAAACAGCCCAAATAGGTCTACCGAAGAAGGTCGATTTGACGACCAACTGCACTTCAGGGATTACTTCTGGTGCTGTAGCGGGATGTAGCTCAAAAGGTCGGTTGTCGGGTCGATCCTTCTCAGTGGACACATTTGTAGATTGGGCTATTTTCCGCTCCAACCAGTGGTCCACAACTGGTTCAAAGACCGTTGTATGTGCTGTCCAGTCTGTGGGACGGAGCATATAAAATACCTCTTGCTGTTTATCAGAAAGAGTAGCCTATGTGGTGACAGAAGGTTTCCTCTAAATAAATATGTCAGAATGACCATATGATTGACGTCCAATAGCCGATGATAAGATAAATATCAATGTGCTCTTGAGACGTCGTTAAATAAAAACAAACTTTACTTCTGGAGCTATGACTCACACATACGTCAAATAGAGGACATTTTGTAGATTATAAACATGACAGTGGGGCGTTGTTAGACTACAGTACCCCTGTTAATAGGGCGTCCTATGACTGAACATCTTCTGATAGTAAAACACACGAATACAACCACATCTTTAGAAACAAAATCTATTTTCTTTATGAGGATTGCCACTTTAGTCATTTTGAATTTCCAAATCATGTCCGAAAACAAAACAGGCAAAACAATATCGTTTATGGAATTAGGGATACGTATTAACAATGGCAAGAATTAAATCAAAATCTTCCGTCTCAGACTAAAGTGGCAGTCCTCACAAAAATGAAAAATAAAATGTTATGAGCAGGCATGACGTAACAGAGAGTCATGGGAGCTTTAGCACCACCCCACCCCAACAATAATTCTGAATCATAGCATAACCTCGTATCCACTTAAAACTCAGCGCTTTGTGCCAAGTTCTGTTAGCAACAACCACCACCACAACCACACACACACACACACACACACACACACACAATGTTCACTAGCTTCCGCCGTGAGAACTTAAACGTAAAAATATATTAATTTTTAAAGTGTCTGGTTGTATTTGTTTAATTTATTACTAAAATGTGTTAAATGATTGGACACGCTGTAATATCTCTTTAATGTGATAGAGACACATAACAAATATATTTATTAATCATAGGCTATTAGATGAAAAAAAACATTTAGAAATTCTGACATGTAGTCCACATAGGAAACCTGCTACATTTTTGCATTAGCAACAAGAGTTTGTTATATTAATTTCCTACTGAGAGGACAGCACATACCACGGTCTTTGATAGACCAGTCGTCGGACACAGCTTGGGAGAAGGAACACCCAAATCAGAGAATCAGTTGACCAAAACATCTCAGGCAGACGCTCTACTGTTTAAGCTAGATTCCGAACATTTCTATATAGATCTCACCATTGAAGAAGGCTTGAGTCTCTGCAGTAAGAATGACGGCGAGGTCGGCCCCCTCCTGCTGACAAGCCGCCTTGGCGTCCACCCACGACAGATCGGTGTCGTTGAAGAGGTAACACTTTTCCGAGAACACGTCCCAACCCGGGTCACAGTTGAAGTGAGCTGCAACAGACAAACATCTAACATCATTAATAATAAACTTAGATTATCAAAACTAGACAATGGAAGTAATGACAATGGAATTAATATTTGGGGGTTGAGGGTTGTTTTGTTAGTTTCTTTTTCTTTCTATCTCTTTTTTTCTTTTTTCTTTCTTTTTCTTTTTGGGGGGTTTCTGGGGATGTTGATGTTGTATATTTACAAAATAAATTTCAGTTTCGAAAGGACAATGGAATTTGAATAAAGTTAGTTAAGTCAGTAATTTGATAGAATAGTATCATGTTTTTAAATGCTATGGTTATATTTGTAATATTTGACATTGGTGGTTTTATATACAATTAAATACTTTTGAAAAATAAACAGGTAGGTGTTTTATACAGCTGGTTACTCGAGAAGATTTGACTGTATAAATATCATTTTGAATTTATTTTATAACATAAATTAGCATTCGAGCAGAGGTGACAGTTTTGTTCACAGGGGAGATAACTGGGATTGAACTATTAAATACTTTGGAAAATAGAGAGATAGTCGTTTAAGGCACGAGAAAGAATATAAAATAAATGAATAAACTGACTCACGTGCAGGCGTGGCGGTTTTCTTTACAGGGGAGTTAACTGGGATTGAACAGATGAAAGAATACACCTGAGTGCAGTCCTTTGTCGTCTGCCACTTTCCCTCTGTATCCCCTGACAAACAAAAACAAAAATTACTGTTGAAAAAAAATAAAAATAAGAGAGGAACGTTAATTCTGTCACTCCAACATAAACTTTATTTAGCTGCTATTAGCTGTCAAACACACTAAAATAGCTAAACAACACACAGTTTGTCAACAAACATCAATTATTACAAATATGTATTTTATACATTTGCAGAGAAGAGGACATTCGGTGCCATGTTATCTATAAAGCTGACTTGGCTGAAGCCTAGGGACCCCGCAGGTACTAGGGACATGTCAGTTTTTTACTGAGACTCTGTTACCAGATAGGGATCCGAAGTACCTCAAAGCCCAGGGGCCCGGCCATGGGTTAATACCAGGACACTGGGTTACTTGTACAGTTGGCACACCTAGCTGTTCTGTCTGGCTGCTGTAACTACTGTTAACTATCATTGTTAAATGTAAAAGAGTGTAATAAACCAATATATAAAGTCTACGTCTTCACTTCCGTGTTTATATTTATAATATACAACAATAACGGAAGAATACGCATGACAAAATTTGTCTATAACAATATATTAGCCTATGTTATATAAATTTTATATTGTTATGGATGAGAGGAAGTAATAGCTCACTGGTGTCAATAAAAGTGCAGTCTGTAGATCCTGGTGTGTTTACAGGATTCCCTGTTCCCCAGTTTGTGTAGTCACCCAGTGACGTCATGTTACTCCACGTGAAAGGACCTGCGTCATTTCCGTTATCTGCAAAAACAATATAT
>JAULBS010135175.1:0-13127 GCA_032355785.1 Symmetromphalus regularis | reverse complement strand
AATCATGAAAACAATATATAACATTTCTTAACATAAATATGACAATTCTTATTATGGGCAAGTCAGCACATAACTTTTATGTGTATCATTTGTGATATAGATTAATTAAGTAAAAGTCAATTCATAAATCTTTATCTTATAATTGACCAAAATCATAACATTAGTGGCATATACATGTATAGCCATTGGTGTATCTCTATTCACCTGGCACCACTCTTCCACCCCACAAAAAACATTAAGATTAAAAGATGACTAATTTGCTATAAAATAATCATCTTTTAACAGATGGAACAAAATCTACCATTCATGAAGGATTATGGGATGTGTGTGCAAGGATACTCTCCTTGGCCAACAGACTATGTCGGTAATACGTATCTCTATAGCAATAATATTATTTGATTTATCTGGTAATGTTCAAAATATGATATCTTGTTATGTTTTAATGCTATGTAGTTAATTTTGGTGTCAAATGAAAGCTGTGATCATGCAGAATAAAAGGAGCTAGTAAATATATTTTGTCAAAAAGAAAACATAAAAAATAGGGAATTTTATGGGCTGCCGAAATAAGAAATGGGGTCTGGTTCTTTAATGATTTAGTCATTAATTAATTGCACTAATCCTGCATTATTACATACCATGATAACCAGCAGATCATACGCTTTTATATGGTATACAATACTTGACCCTAAATAATTTGTTAGCTTCGTGGTGAAGAGAATAGTGAGCATTTTATTTGGTATACAATACTTGACCCTAAATCATTTGTTAGCTTCGTGGTGAAGAGAATAGTAAGCATAAAGATATTTGCAAAACGTCTTTGAAAACATAACATTTTTAGGGTATGTTCCAATATTGGTAAAATATGTGTAGTAGATTCCAGTTTTGTTTGACTGTTAGTAGTTGATTTCATGGTTAGGACATCTTAGGGCTTTCTATAAACATAGTGTAGTAGAGTTATGGGATGGAGGTGCATGTGGATCCTATCTAGCCCATGGGCTGTCTTTAAATATATATATTGTGGCTGCCATCTTGAATTTTTCTGCCACCTGATGGCCATTTTGTTTTTAAAATATCTTTTTATTAAATTTATTCATCCTAAAGTACAAATTTGGCCATAAATGGAATAATTTGGACATGCTTTTGCAAGGTGAAATGTTTAATCAGAAAAACTAGCAATTTTTGGCGGCCATTTTTTTTTTCGATTTTAAGGGGCAAAAACTAAATATTCAACTTGGTATCCTATTGTTTCGTAATCAGCACCCCCAAAATAGGTTAATAGGACTGGATACAAACTTTTACTCAAAAATGCCCTAGCCAGTCACATTTTCAGAGATATGCTCTAGTCTACTAGAAAATACAGGTATTGTAATTAAAAGAGGGTGAGAATGTATTTTGTTATTTTGTGCTGTTTCTAATGTATTATATTTATAGTAGATTTTCTGTTTTATATACAGGTATTAATGAAATCATACACTTCAAAAAACAAATGATTATTATCATATTATATTGATAGTTTGATGTTCTGTTAAAAATCAATGTGCTCTTGAGACGTCGTTAAATAAAATAAACTTTACTTCCTTTTTCTGTTACTCTCAAAAGAGGTGATTTGTTGTGCCTGCATTGTTTGTTTTATTCTATGCAGGATGTTACGTGGTTCAACAGAAGAACTAAACAACATGACTGACGGAGGGCCGCAGTTTGCACAGATGTTTGTTGTATACTGGTTAGGTGCTGTAGTTGTCACATTGAACATTAAGCTGCTAGGAGGGAACATGTAAGTATGTTATGGTTTTCCATAACAGTGTTATGCTATAGCCTATTAGACTTTGTGGGTGGATTTATCTGTATCTTTGTTACATATTCTAGCTAATTTTAATAATCAGTAATTAGTAATCACATATATAGCTAATTTATAATAATCAGATCTGTTAATAGTGTGTGTGTGTGTGTATATATATATATATATATATGTATATACAGTAGAATATTATTGGCTCGAACACTGTTGGTGCATTAAAATTTGTTCGACCTATCAGGTAGTTAGAAACATGCATTCGGCCATTGTCAATTAAACAAAATACAAAACACATTATAAATATGTTTCTAGAAATATTGATTGATTTAAAAAGCTCTGCTTTATTAGGCTGCTGTAGAATCACTTTCCACTTTTGATACTGAGTTCTGTCAGGCATGCCAGAGGCAAGTATTCACCTGTTTCGTCGTCTTCATTCACACTCTGGTCATCGTTACAGCTAGGAACAAACTTGGCGTGACGGAAACAATTAGCTATTGTTTTTTGAGTTACCTTAAGCTAAGACTGCTGCATCAAATACATCATGTCCAGTACCGTAATTAGCACGTCTGCTACTTGAAAGATAATTAGGCCTACTGACAGGTGCTAAATGAACAACATAAGCCAGCATATGATCTAGGATTAATTTGTTCCACTTAAAGATTTAATTCTGAATTTATAATAACTTACTTTGTTATTGACGTGAAAGGGTTGATGAAAAATTAATAAATAATTATTTCATATTTCTTCAGATAGACTTAGTCGTTCGAGGTAAACATGTTTGATTTTACTTTTCTGACCAATAAATTGGTTCAAGAGAAAGCTTCTGTTCGACCCCAGGGGTATTCGACCAATCAACAATAAAATAAAAGGGTTTAATAGACAAAAATAGGGACTTTATTCTTGGTTCGACAATATCGGTACGTTCGAGCATTGGGTGTTCTATATATATATATATATAGTTTTGTATTTGTCTTATACATATATATTATGGTATACCACTATCAACATACATGTATTTAATTGAAAATATTACTGAATAAGACTACATCATATCTTGAGAAAGGATTTAACTAATATTTTTATTCAATATTTTAATATTTGTTTAAAAATAATAATATCTTATTAATTTCCAGGAAACACCTTTATTTGTTTAAGCCCAAGGATAGACTTTTTGAAAGTATCAGTCACAGTACACATTATAAACTGGAGCTGTCTGCAAGTCAATTTTTTCTAGTCTGTCCCGAGAACATACCACCATCCTAAACATTCTATTTGAGGTTTTATCATCTTCATCTGGCTTGAAATTACTTTGTGGCTTATGTTTTGCTGTTATTCCCTGCTTTTGGTTTTAATTCAATTTATTAGAAATTAAATAACATTTGCCCTCAATGTATATGATGCAAAATATTGTGATTCTAATGATGCTTTTCCTGTGTTTTCCAGCTCATTCTTCCAGAGTGTTTGTGTGCTGGGCTACTGTGTGATGCCACTGACAGTTGCCCTTATATTGTGCCGGATTATTCTCATAGCAGGAACACAAACTGTTGCCCTGTTTATCATTAGGTTTATTTTTGTTATTGCTGGATTTGCATGGTCTACATTTGGTAAGTGATTCATGGAAAAACTATTCTGAATTACATTTCCCATATAATTGTATAACAGATGTGGTGTATGTCATCCTGTCTATAAGAACGTACATATAAAAGACCACTTGTTGGTAACAGGCTTCTATGAATTGTGTCACAAATTTGAATCTGACAACAAATACTGTAAATCACAGGGATGAGAATGAGTTATGAAAACAAAGTCTGAAAACGTAAACGTAAAGATGTATTCATGTCAAGTGAGCAAAAATCGAGATTCCCCACCAAAAATAATTCAATATAGATGGCACTTTATTACTTTTCAGTGTTTAACAGTTACAAGTGACTTATATGGAGTGGCAGATTTGAAGCAAAAAAAAAGAAAAATTACTGTCAATAATACCCCTTACAGATCGCAAACTCGTAGTCAGTCGCAAGCATCCATAAATGACTCGTCACAACTCGCAGACACTTAAGGATCTGTGAGAGACAAATTTTTTGACATGTCAAAAATCTTCTTACGATTGTCTAAGGATTGATTTTTTCGTAAATAACTTGTAAGTATCGTAAACTGCTCGCAACAACACATAACCATCCGTAAACAGCTCGCAAGAATCCGTAAATGACTCGTAATAATTTTTTAGCTGATGGTCCTCTTCCCTCTGGGCTAGTTGAAGGAGCAATTGTAGAAACTGTTGATATAACTGCAATCTGTTTCTCTCATATGCCATGTTGTCTCTTTGGATGTCAGTTGTCGAATGATGATACATTGAGATTTGCAGGATATATATTTTTTTTTGGCAAAAAATCATAAATACTCGTAACTAACTCGTAACAACATGTAAACAGGTCGTATCTAACACGTAAAAGCTTCGATGAATAGTAACATTCCGTAATATACTCGTAACAATCCGTAAAAAGCTTGTAAAATGCCAGTAAGTTGCTCGTAGTTATCCGTGACAACTCTTAACAAATCGTGGAATTTTGCCATAAATTCATTGTAATAAACCGTAAATAGCTTGTAATAATTCGTAACAATTTTAAATCTGTCGTAAAAGTTGCCAATCGTAAGGATCCGTGAATTTGTGCGATCCGTAAGGACTCGTAAGAAAAATCCATATAGGGGGCATGAGAAAAATACAGATCGTCTTTCAGACTTATAGTTGCATTTTTTAATTCATCCGTTAGAATTTTTACTCGCATTTGGCGAGCAGGCGAGTACTTTCTGCACCCATGTTATCATGATCACATTAATTTCCACATCTACAGCATCTGCTGATTAATCGTTGTGCTGAGATGTCATTAAACAAAAATTATGTTGATTTTAATCATTACCATAGAAAAGTATAGTACTAATGCCTGCAGAATGCTTTATAAAATGCATTTAATGGTGGTCTGTATCTTGTTGAAAAAGTGTTTAAATTCTTAACTGTTTTATAATAGTAAAACTGCCATCATCACCAAAATAGTATTTACAGTCCAGCGAAAGGCATGCTTTTCAACTAATAACTACGTGTAGCTATCATAAAAATATTCCATACCAATGAAGTATTGTTTTGCACCATGAAAAATATTTTTAAGTGGTATAAAATTTAAGATGTTTTTAGAATGAAAAATAGTATTTGTCTTCTATTTGGAAAAACAAAATTCCTTTTTCTCCATGGTTCTGCCTCTGGATCATTACGAGTTAGGTGATCATATCTGTGTCATTTTCTTTTGAAAAAAATTGAAATAAAAATACTATAGAATTTATTTGATCACACTTTTTGATTGTTTAGGATCCATTATTTTCTGAGATAATTGCATTTTTGAAGATGTTTTGAAACCTACTAGACTAAGCAAAAGATAATTTTTATTAACAGCTCTGAGTTCAGCCCTAAACTTCTGATTTGACTCAGAAATATTATGTAAATATTTCAAATGAATTTTAAAAAAAAAGTGTTGCTTGATATTTAATGAGCCTTGGACAAGAAACATAAGTGAGATTTTGGGGTCTAAAGAAATAAACTCAACAAAATCTACTAGCAATGCAGCAGTTATTATCTAAAACTTGTTCCCATAGTGATCTGGAATGTACTGCCTTTTGTGTTTGATTTTGTCTTTATTCTGCTTGCTTCGAGATATTTAATTTGGAAGTTACTCTTAATAAATACAGATTATCTTGCTTTTCCAGCATCGACAGCATTCCTCACAGATTCGCAGCCACATAACCGAAAAGCTCTGGCGATCTATCCAATATTTCTGTTCTACTTCGTCATCAGTTGGATAATCATTTCACACACACACTGAAACTTCCCATCTAAGCTGCATTGTGATTTTCTTGTTGTGAATAAAGGCAACAGACTTTTCTTCATACTGTGGGGAATTCTGTTTGAAGGTCATAGGTGCACTGCCACTGCACAGACGCACGTTGTATAAACATTAAAATGTTATGGATTGCAGTGAATCAGGCAATCTGGAGCATTGTGTCTTCGATGGAAGCAAGTACACACAAACTGCTTTGTTTTATTTTCATTCCAGTGGAGCTGTGGTCTTATCCATGAGGGAAATTTATTGTCAGGTTTTAAAATGTGAAACTTATAAACTTTTTTGAAAAGAGGTCTGTGATTTTGTGTTTCTCAGATAAAAGTCATCTCGTACTAATTATTTTCAACAAATGATCTTTTTATTAAGCCAGTTTGACTTGGAATCCGTTTATTATCAAGCTTAACCCTCTCCATTACAGAAGTGTTGACTGCTTGCACTTGCCTCACGTAAATCTGAAAATGGAAAGTGACAAGTGTTTCTGAAATCACCTTTTGTCATTATATTTTACTCTATGAAATAGAAAATTGGTAAAACTCATTTGAAATCTCTCATCTGGTATTAAGATGTTTTTTTCTCAGTTCATCAGTCTTCTGTTTTTTGGTAGTGTATCTTGAAACAGAACATCAAACATGCTGTTAATTTGGTCATCTGCATTTACAAAATTTCAACTGTATATAGTAGTATTACAAACAAGACTTCACTTTGTCTCAGACCCTATGTGCCAATATATGAGCTTAAAACTATAGTTTTGGCAAAGTTTATGGTGTAAAGCTTGTAAAATATTTTGTGTAATAGGTCATTCATTCTTCCATGACTTTGGAAACTACTGGATTCTGATTGATCATCTATTTTAAAACCAGGTCTTAAACCAGTGTTTATCAACCTCTAATGTATTTAGGCCTCTTTACTTGTATAAAAATTTCAATTGGTGTTCACAAACATGACATCAGCATTCAACTATTTTCCAAAATAATACATCAGATGTAAACATGCTTGGTCGGTAATGAGCCATTTCATATTCATTATATTTTTTAATGTTTGCTTACATCTGTTAAACATTTAAATGATCTGTATTTGAAAATTGTTACTTAAAAGGAATTTTAAGAAAACATCCAACAGAAATGAAAATAAAACTAAAAATAACAAATCATTAACAAAAGACCATTTGAAGTAGATAACCATCGCCGCATTGGGCTTCTGGACATGTTGGCATTTTTTCTGTACACTAATGTGTACAGTAAAACACTAGCAGACGAGCAGAAAAAACATCACAGAACATTGTTACATATATTCTCACAATCCACAAACATTTATTTTGGTAGATTTTATTTAAAGACTTGAAAAATAAACAGATATATCACTGATTTGCATGAGTCGGTATTGCACCATGCTATTATGTCACACATTTATCTTGTTTATGTCACAGCATCCTTTGTCTTTTCAATGCTTATAATGGTGTCTGTTCACTCCTATTTGCTCCACTTATTGAAACAGTTAAAAGGTTAGTCATTTTATAGTGATAGTAGAATGGAAATAAAGATACGGTACTCTGATTTCATTTTTGATGTAGGTTATTGTGGATTTGAAACCACTAAATGTAACAAATTTCATTTTTGAGGTAGGTTATCATGGATTTGAAACTACAAAATGTAACTAATTTCATTTTTGATGTTATCGTGGATTTGAAACCACTAAATGTAACTAATTTCATTTTTGAGGGAGGTTATAGTGGATTTGAAACCACTAAATGTAACTAATTTCATTTTTGAGGTAGGTTATTGTGGATTTGAAACACCTAAATGTAACATATAGGTGTTTCAAATCAGGCACGGATGCAGGATTTCAAATAGGATTTGGGGGTGTCCAAATGTGATGGGCAAATAGGACTGGGGAAAAAATGTCCTTCCGCTCGCAATATATATATATATATTTTAAATACGAATAAAGGGGGGTCTGGACGTCCCTCTGGATCCGCTACTGCAAATCCATATTAACCTACCACAAAAATGAAATTGAAGTATGTTTTATCTCCTAACTGAAAAAAAAATAAAGTAAGAATTAAAAAGGCTGGAATCAGTTTGTGAATACGTTTCTTAAGGTATATTACTACCTAAAGAAAAAATATGTTTATCATCTTGCCTTTCACATCCTTTTCCGTGTTACTATAATAAAGCTCATAATATGGTAGCTGAAATACTTGTGTGCAGACTGAAATTGTATATAAACAGTTTACTCATGGTAAAGTAATATTTCTAAAATATTTTGTTTTTGTTTATTTAAACTTGGGTTTTTTGTTTTTTAGGTTTGTAAAAAAAGAAATTGGGATTTCAGTCACACCATTTTGTCAGTATATTTGATTTGTAATAAAATCAAAGTTTAATAACTAACAACGTTTAATTAAATATGTTAATTTAATGAATTACCAACATTTCCACTTGTTTACAGTAATACCATTTATTTGTTCATTTATGTTCTCATATTTATTTTATTCTTTCCAACTGTGATCATGGTTTTCAAACACATCTCTTTTATGTAAATAATTGGCAATGTGTATTTTATATTTGTGAGAGGAAATACATTGAACAAACAAAATTATTGTTATTTTCTTTTCTTCAATGTTGAAACTAATCAAGAGATTTGTCAAGTATTTTATTAAACTACCTTCTCTATATACAGACATGCTATTTATTGCAAAAGGTTAAAGCATGCGAGAATATGTACTACAAAAGAGCATAATACTCAAGTGGTATAGTTCTTGCACTCTGTGCAGTAAATAACAACATACATTTATAACACAAGCTCTGTAATTATTAATTTTTGTTTGCTTATTCAGAAAGTTCATAAAGTTCATAGAGCAGTTTGTCCAAATACTACAGCTTAGTGATGTCTCCAGTTTCATTACAGGTTTTGGTGAAAAATAAAATCTTGAACGTTTTAAAAATTCCAGATTTAGTGCTATGAATATATACATGTCAGATCATGATAATTTATAATTAATTTATATTAATTTATAACTTAGGTTTTATGATAATAAATTAAAATTTATCTAAACAAGTGTTGAAATCTAAACTACAAACATACTCGTGAAACATTTACAAATAGGACATTTTTTAACAAATGACGTAACACCTCATGTACCCTTTCTTACAAACACAGTCACGTCTTCAAAGTAATCTACACAACAAATGATAAACTACTTCTGATGAAAAATATTTTTTTATTACTTTCAATGCTATACAAGACAGATTTGTGTTGGTTAATAAGTAAAACATGATCTTTAAATACCCAAACAGCACCATTTATTTACTCTCACTTCACTTCAATAGAAATTTCATACTTTATGTACAAAAGATACAATGCCAAAGAGGGATAAAAAAGAAAGAAGTATCTATTTTCTGTTGTTTGTCTATATTCAAAATTATATCTGGAGTCCTGACTCACAGTCATTAGTCGGGAGAACTCCAGAATATTCGGGGGTGTAGTTACACTTGCACTGTAAGTATAAGCATGTGTGAACAATTTCTCTTGGTGTCATATTTTTTTCCATACTAAATCTTTTATAATATGCACTTTAATATTACCAGATCTGGTATTATCATAATAAATCATAATGGTATTTAAAAAAATTAGATTGCCTAACTAAAACTAGACTAGCACAAATTGTGTTGCACTGTAATACATGGGTAAAATGTTTAACTTCTTATGTCATATAGACATCTTGTGCTTGCAATTTTATAATGTTTGGGTACACCCCTACATACATTGGTCTACTCTAAATCCATATCTGGATAAGTTTCACCCACACCTCCCAGTCTCCAGTTAAACAACATATATCAAGACCGTATAAGTTAATATAAGAATGAGTTGCCTTATGTGTAAATATACACAATTGTTTTTAACAATGAAAAGAAACCAGGTGTAAATCAAAACATTATATGAATTGATAATACTGCTGTGATTCGCATATCAATGTTAAAAATCTATGTACAAGTACTGACAATATTAAAGGTTTATTCACAATTATTATTTTCCTATTCAAACCGAAAATATTAATTCTGAGACCCGCTAACCATGAACAGGTAATGACGGGTGCAAGATATGGCAAGAACTGTATTGCGATATATTGTGATACAGCAAACCCATATTACAACAGAGTTTGGTTAATTACCAAGATGTGATAGTCATATTTTGATACTATCATACTAATTACTAAACGTATCTGACAGGCAGACCTGTACCAATTTCTGATGAAAAAAGAATATATAGACACAGTAGATTTATATGTTTTAATTAAGTTTAACTTTTATTCTTATAACTTCCTGTCATAGTCATAGGTTTTATAAGATGGATACTCATTAGGTAGATATATCGCGTACATGAAACCACATCGCAGTATGTATTGCACTCCTAGTAAATTATGTAACTGTTAATTACCCCTAAACCTATTTAATCCCATTTCTGTCACATTAATATTTACCAAACAACCTGAATTTAAAAACAGTATTTCACTCCAAATTTTTTAATTGTTATATGTACCTGCTCAGAATTGTTTGTGATATGAATGTCAAGTTGCATCTAGAAAAAATTACAGCATGTTACTAGAGAACTGAGTTTCAGACAGACAGATATCAACACCTTGTCATCAGACTAAAGATTCTATGATGTGTAATTAGTTATAGCTCATACCAAAAATCTTTAAATAACACTGACATCAAATGTTATTTCGACCAATAAAATATTAAACCGAAGTAATTAACTACTCTCATTTTATTATTGAAGGGGAACAACTGTTGCAAACTTGTACTAAATAAAGTTACTTCCCTTGGCAAACACTCCTTCCCTCCAAAGGCTTTCATAGCGTGGATTAAAATAGTTTTAATTAATGTTGTCAATATTACAGTTCAATGCAAATTCCAATAGAGAAATGGCTCAGAAGACTGTCAAAAGAGCAAAAACTCCATAGACCAGAGCACAGGGGTATGCCACAAGTAACTGCTGCTGATCCATGGCTAGTGCTGACACAAACAACTTTGACGCTGACAAACTGCACCATACCACGGTCACCACGGTGAATACAATACCCAGGATTCCTCTGTAAAACACAAACATCATACAACATATACACGAATAAACTGTATTTATAACTTTTACCTGCTTAACAGAGTCTGACTTGATGATTCGAGTGTTATCAAAAGATCCAAACAAAAAGGTGGGTTACTGGATTCCTGCACGCAGTTCTTTATATATTCAAGTGTTAATGCAAAGGCATGCTAAGATTACTTTGTAGTTGTTCACATTGTGATTATGAAAATACTTGACTGACTGATGCATGAATGGATGGACTAATTGCTACAAGGAAAGTCTAGCTACCACATATTAAGAGCTAGACAGATTTTTATTTATCAAAAATAAAACAAGAAATCCTCTGTTTAATACCAAAATTATGTTAGATTAAAAAAAATTGAAAGAAATGTGACAGCTGCATTAAATTGCACACATTTATAAAATTCAACTATAAATATTTACGTGTCTATTTTTGTCTCGGTCAAAAGTTTAATAGCTTCAAACCTATGGCTGGTAATTTGAAGTAAGTGCTGCAGGCTACTTACATGTATGTAGACAGATACATGTCTAGTTACTTTAGCTTTTTATTTCCAATGAACTTTGAGAAAAACATTGGTTTTACTTTATTTTCAATGAATATTGAGTAAAACATTGGTATACCAATCAAGACCAAATAAGATTTCAACAATATAAATGTGGTAATCAATCAAATAAACTTACAAAAGCATATTTGTAAGTACTGAGTTATTTGTGAATAATTTAAGAAATATGAACATTCTGAATTGTCTGCAGGTATCGCTTATAATCAGTTTCCGGGCTAAATTTGGAGAGTCTTATTTTTGTACGGTTTGTTTACAACGAATTCGCGCACAAGTGAACCTTGACATTGGAATAATTATGTTACAAAAATACAAATTGTTACTTTAGAAGACAAAGTTAGAAAAAAAAACGTGTCTAATTTACTAAAAATTAATGTTTTAAAATACACTCATTTGGCATTGTAGATTCACTAAATATTGTGCAACATCAATACATACCAAAATAAGCAGCAATTGTCACTGGCAGAGCTGACAAACATGATATTACGTCGTCTATGTAAATTTTGAAAGTCACATGACCTATGTTTTATGGTATGACAACTAGACTGTAACTCTGTCTAAAAATAGACTGGCTTCAGAGACGAATTCCTAAAATGTCAACATCCGACCAGGTACGAATTTCTTTTTTTTAAATATATATACAGATGACATTTGAAAGATTTGTTGGTTAATTTTAATAGTAATATAACCAAGGTAAAATATTATTGTTACATTGATCGTGTGATTACAATTGCGCATGAGCAGAGGCTTTTCCCCCTTAATAGACTGCAAACTGATTATTCAAGGATACATGTAATTGTTATAAATTCTGTATTGATAATTTTTTTTTTTAAACCTATATAATATTAGGGTATGATTTAGTAAATATAAAGGTTTAAATCTATTTTAAAAGAGTAAATAAATACTGTAGTCAAAGTATTACATAAATATCATCTTACATTTTTCAAGCAAGCAATTAAAACTAAAACCACTATTCTGGTTTGTATTTATTATCTCTTAAGCATTTATAACCCATAATTATACCAAATAAATGAACTACACTTCATCTGAAACGTAACGAATAGTTTTTTAAGTTTATACCCTATAATGATATAGCCTGATGTTCCATTGTATCGCGGTACTTATCTTTTTTACAAAAATAAATATAAATAGAGACTTTTTTTTTTGTTGTCGTTTATTCCATTAATACATGTGGTACATTTTATTCTTCAAACCCACACTAAAGTTCAACTATTATGTAAATGTTTATGAGTGCAAATCGTTTCATAAAGTCTGCCATGTTTAAAAGTGGATCAAAAGGAGTTTTCCATTGTATCGCGCTATACTTTTTTTCATTGAGAAAGTATCAAAGTTATAATGTCATGTGACTTTTTTATGGACTTCTGTGATCATAAACAAGCAGATGACAGATTGCAAATTCTTGTTATGTGAAATGGACATTTTCACTAAATATGAGGGCACTTTTTGGAAACATGGTATTTCGACTAGAATTAAAAGGTATCATATCAATAAAAAGTAATAGTACCTTCTAGAAACTTGGACATTTTGATAGAGGGGCATTTCATGGCAGTTTTTTGTGATGGACTTGTGACGGACATGACATTTTGACACTATAAAACAATGTTTCCATGAAAACGTGACACTTTTCTCTACATTTTGTGTTAATAGAAACCATATGAGGTATGTTTGTAACACATATATGTCATGTCCATCACGCATATTAATAAGTAAATTATTCCAAAAATATAAGTACAAAATATGTTTGTTCTTGGGTGTTAC